>JAXBDA010002396.1:0-43048 GCA_036023075.1 Gaultheria prostrata
AGAGAGAGAGAGAGAGAGAGAGAGAGAAATTGCTCGGAACAAGCCATTCCCGGTCATTTTTTTTTTGTGATTCCTATTTGGATCCTTAAAAATAAGTTTTAAACACATTAAACGGTTCGGATCATCAAAATTTGATTTGGAAAGGTAGGTCTGCATTTTAACAAAATGAGGGATCCCTCACTAGAACGGGACTGATATACACCAATGTTCTAATGAGGGATCCCTCATTTTGTTAAAATGAGGACCTTCATAGTTCGTGGCCATATTTTGATGATTCGAACTGTTCAATGTGTTTAAATCGTGTTTTTAAGGGTCCACATTAGGAATCACCAAAAGAAAAAAAAATATTTGGAAGAGCTTGATCCGAGCAGTTTTTCATAAATGTGTATATATACAGTTTTATAGTTTTTCATAAATATGTATATATACAGTTTTATGAAAAATTACTTGGAACAAGCCCTTCCAATTTTATTTTTTTTTGTGATTCCTACGTGGATCCTTAAAAACACATTTTAAACACATTGAACGGTTTGGATTATCAAAATTTGATTGAGAAATGATAGGTTCACATTTTAACAAAATGAGGGACCCCTCACTAGAATGGGACTGATCTATACCAATGTTATAATGAGGGACCTCATTTTGTTAAAATGAGGACCTCATAGTTCTAGCCATATTTTGACAATTCGAACCGTTCAATGTGTTTAAAATTTGTTTTTAAGGGTCTACTTTAGGAATCACCAAAAAAATGACCGGTAAGGACTTGATCCGAGCAGTTATTCATAAATTTATATATATAAAATATATATGTATTTTTTTTGGTGATTCTTTCTTGAATCCTTAAAAATATGTTTTAAACACATTGAACGGTTCATCAAAATTTGATTGAGAAATGATAGGTCCGCATTTTAACAAAATGAGGAATCCCTCGCTGAAACAGAACTGTATACACACACATATTGAGCCAAATAGATGACTATTCAGAATCTTCCGAACAAGTCAAAGTTTCATTTCATGGATCAACTAAACCAAAGTTAAAATACTATAGCTTACCCAAACCATCCCATCAAATCAGTGCTAGATTGCTTTCTTGAATGGATCCGTGGAGAGAGGAATGTAATGGACAACTCTCTCTCCTTTCATGAAAAATTTAAATGAAAATAGCTTCTCGCCAGAGGCAACTCAATTTCCACATGATTTAGCACTACAGTCGGCCTTAACTTTTTAGAGGCTTAAAACAAAATTTAAAAGAGGCCTTTTTCAAAATATTAATGAACAAAATGTAAGTGGTAAATTACACTTCAGAAAATAAATACCACTATTCATCAATGAGGAATAACCCTAAAACAATAACCAAACATTTCAAGATTTCAAACTCGCTACTTAAATATCACTAATCTTTAAGTATAAAAAAAAAAATCCGAACCTTCCAAGATTTTAAAAGCAACATCTAAATATCAATTTTCTTGCAGTTTTAGTGGCAAAAGTACTAATTATGTGCCAACAATCAATCTTATTGTCATCTCATGTTCAATAAATAGAATGGAGAGTCCATTCAACCTTTCTTGTTACATAGTTGATCCAATGTAAGACTTAATCAACTTCAATTTTGAAAAGCTTCGTTCTCCAGTAGCAACTGTAATGGAAATAATCAATAGTACTCTATAGTTGCTAATTTTTTTTTGTATTACAAAAGATACCTAGGGGTACTAAAATAAGGGGGCCCTTGACATTCGTAATTTTTTGGGGCCTAAATCGACGGCAACGCTCGTTTTAGCTTAGGACCGACTCTGTTTAGCACCACACAACCAGCTGGTAACATAACAAACCAGATTGTTCCTTTGCATCATTCAGAGTATTGGTCGTAGCCAACCTTATAACGATAGCTGACTACCTAAAAAAGGAGTGATTTTTTTTTTATTCTACATTTCTCCTGTTTTTAACTTCAATTCAAGGAAATAAACAGATATCACACACTATAAAATGTTATGCATTCACTATTGATTCCAATTAAAATGTAAACTAGGAGTTGAAAAAAAAAAGTTCGAGTACGAGGCTTTTAGTATTTTCTAAATTACTTTGCCTTGACAACATAAAGATAGAAGAAGAAAAACTCTGTTTAGTTTAACTAAGAAATTAGAAATTATGTGCCTAATATTGCTTTTGAATACTTATGAAGGCCATGTGATGTCGCTAGGAGTAAAGCAAAAGAATTGTCGGCTTTACTACTGTGATTGAAGTTGCAAACTCGTTGAAGAAGGGAATAATAAATCTAAATGTTGGTAGAAGTATGGTCAAAAGGAAACACAAAATAGCATAGGGGGTACATTTACCTGGAGCAACATAACCTACAGTCCCTCTTATGCCGATGGAACTTGATTGATTTGCAGAATATTCACATGTTGCTTCAAGAAGAAATTTTGCTAGCCCAAAATCACCCAAGTGTGCACTCATTTCATTGTCAAGAAGAACGTTGCCCGGCTTCAAATCACAGTGAACTATTGGTTCCGAGCAATGATGGTGAAGATAATCAAGTGCAGAAGCAATACCAATAGCAATATTTAACCTTTGTAGAATGTTTAAAGTCCTTGACTCCTCATGCGCATCGTTCTCATTTGGATGCAACCACATGTCTAGGCTCCCATTTACCATGAACTCGTAAACAAGAGCTTTGAAGTCGTTACCCTGATAGTCAATACTTGAACATGCTGTGAGAACTTTTAAAAGGTTCCGATGTTTGATGCTCCTCAAAGCCTTACACTCAGCAATGAAACTTTTGAAAGCTCCTCGATATTGAAGGTTTATTACCTTCACTGCAACAACTGTTTCACCCTGATCAAGATTAAGAAGCGCTTTGTACACTGAACCAAACCTACCCACGCCGACCAAGTTGGCATGAGAGAATCCATTGGTCGCTTTAAGTAGAGTTTGATAGGACAACTTCGGAAATGATTTGCCCAAACATCTCAAAGCGGGTACTTCTGTTCTCTTTCCAAACCACCAATGATGTAGGAAATACAACCCCAGAATTAGTCCTAAAATTCCCAAAGATGTGGGGATTATTATCTGCTTAGCGGGTATAAATCTTTTCCTACGAAATCCCGTAAGGTGGCAACTACTCAACTTTAAATCAGCTATGCCCCCACAAAGCTTGTTGTTTCCCTCAACAGAAATAGCCGTTGCATTCTTAAATATTCCTTTTTCTGGTACTGTACCCTCAAAGTTATTGAACGATATATTTAGAAACTGTAAGAAGACGAAGTCCTCTAAGTAGTCTGGTATTTCCCCTGAGAAGTTATTACGAGAGATATCTAACTTCACCATACCTCTCAGATTACTTAGAGATGGAGGAAGGGTTCCCGAGAAATTGTTGCGTTGCATATATGTTGACATCAATTTTATGCAACTACCGAGAGTGTTTGGAATTTTACCAGACAACATGTTCTCAGAAACATCTAGTTGTTCTAGATTTATTAAATGCCCGATTTCCACTGGTAAGGACCCAGTCAATTGGTTTTGAGATAGGTCCAAGAAGAACAATGATGATACAGTCATAACTTCTGGGGGAATGGTGCTAGTAAGATTGTTTCCACTTAAACCAAGCAATTGCAGTGGGCACTTTTGTAAACTTGAAGGAATGCTACCATGAAAATTATTTCCGTACAAAAAAAGGTTAGCTAATGAAGTGAGATTTTGGAAAGACGATGGGATTTTCCCAGAGAAGTTATTATTCTGTAGATAGAGACCATACAACTTTTGAAGGTTCCAAATATTAGCAGGAATTTTACCTCTCAAGTGATTCTTTGCAAGATGAAAAACCTGCAGATTGATCAGATTCCCTACACAAGTTGGGATGTTCCCACCTATCTCATTTACGTTAACATATAACCTGGTGACACTGGTGGAGAAATTGCAGATTGATTCTGGCAACACCCCTCCGAATTGATTTATGCCCAGATCCACAGAGCGCAAATTTGTTGCATTGATCACTGAGTCAAGAAAGCTCAAGTCGTCTTTTTGTCGTGTCCCAAGATGATTGTCATAACAGAATAACAACTCAAGACCATTCAGCTTTCCCAAATGAGGAACTTTTCCTGTGAATTTGTTGATTGGCAACAGAAGGAAACTTAGCTTGGTGGCGTTAGATATTGAGATTGGAATGGATCCAGTAAGCAAGTTGCTAGCAACTCCAAGAAAACCGAGATTTGGAAGAGTATTTCCAAGGTTCGAGGGAAGACTCCCTTGAATTCGGTTAGTCGACACATCAATACCAGTCATGGAAGTGATATTAAATATTGGCGGCGGAATAGTACCGATCAACTGGTTGGACTCCAACGCAAAAGCTTCCAAGTTTCTCAATCCACCCAGAGAATATGGTATACTCCCGCTAATACTATTTTCACTTCCATAAAGTTCCACAAGAGATAATAGATTCCCGAAAGACGAAGGCACTCCTCCTGTTAGATTGTTATCTCCAAATAACAGTCCAGTGAGCTTAGTAAGGGAACCCAGCTCCGCTGGAATTTTCCCCACCAACCTATTACCAGTAAATTGAAGAGTAATGAGCTTAAAGCAACTAGACATATTACCTGGAATTTCACCAGTAATAGAATTATTAAGCACTGAGAATTGTTTTAGTCTTCTCAAGCGGCCGAGTTCTGGATGGAGTTCACCGCTCAAGCTGTTGTTATCCAACCATAGATCCTGGAGAAAGCTCAAATTTGCAACATGAGACGAGATAGAACCGGCTAGCTTCTGATCACGTAACAGCAACCCAGTGACCCTTTGGTGCCGACGGCCGCATGTTACCCCAAACCATTGACAGAAGTGGATGGATTCATTCCAAAAGTTTAGAGCTCCAAAGGGATCATCAGTTATAGATGACTTGAAGGCAAGCAAGGATAGACGGTCAGTCTCGTTCCCCCCTCGCACAGAGCCGGCTAAAACATGAGGAAAGCCATAAACCAAGCACACAAGGAAACCAGCATGCATGAAAAGGAAGAGCGGAGATGCCATTGAGAGACCCATCCAGTGTACTGAAAGTTAAAAAAATACTGAGTATGTTAGTTGTTTGGGATAACTGGGTTTTAATACGAAATACCATTAGATGGTCCCAGCTGAGGACGTATATAGATGTTTGTCTGTGTGTGGTTACCACGTTTTCCCAAAAGGGGCAAACAATATGGGACGGAAGGAGTATTATTTAGGATTGCATTCTAGGGAACATAGTTGATATTATTTTTTGCATTTCATTCTTTAAAAACTCCACTCTTTTTATATTTCTAGATAACCCATTACATTTGATTTTTTTCTTTGAAAAGAAACTATAGAAGCTTGTTCAGGAAATTCGTTATGTTGAAACGTAGGTATTCTAAGAATGTGTGTTTTAAATGGAATGGAAATTTCCATTTTAAATAGAATGAAGAGGATGTGATTCCTAAAGAATATGCGTTTTAAAATAAAAATCGCGAAAGCGATACTGTGGGTGTCCTATCAACACATTTCAATACCCGCTCCACAAATCTTAGGTTCTAAATTTTTCTCCACCCAAACCCTATACCCTATAGGCTATAGCCTCAATTCCCTTTTTAACATTATCCAAGCAATTCTAAAGTAAAGAGACGAAGAAGACTTCCAAGTCTTTGGCCAAAAGATGAAGTAACGATGACTTCCAAGTCTTTGGTCTTTCTTCGAAGTCTTTGGTCTTTGGTCATTGGCTGTATCTGGTGGTGAAGGGACAAAGACTTCCAAGTCTTCGGTCTTGGGTCATTGCCACGGAGAAAATTTTGGATGCAAATAGGGTATGGGTGACGTAGTGCTCTTTCGTGAAAATTGTAACTGAATTTTAATAGGAAAAACTATTAGGTAGACCCGGAGGACTATCCTACCAGCATTGCCCGTGGTATTGGAAAAATTAGGAACCTGCGAAACACATAAATGTGTTATCCCTTGTTTTCTCACTCACCTAACAAAAATCGAGTTATTGTGTCACACCGGGTTTTGAACGATCCAACCCTCATCCAACCAATTGTTTTTTGAAAAATAATGTTAATTTGTTTTGTTCCATAATATCCATTTTCTTTTAAAATGGACAAGGGTGCACAAGTTTGTTTGTAATTTTTTTTAGTACATGCAATAAGTGTTAGTTGTTAGCAATGTAAGTGAGATTTGAACCTTGATCTAATGCATGAGGGTATAGGTGACTTTCAACTTGGCTACTAGTCTACTACCCAACTTGCACAATTGTTTCTGGCCTTTTTGCTTTCAGTAATTGAATAAGTTGATCAATAATTTACATGAAAATTATGTTTTTCATGGACTTTTTACTTTTAGTAATTGAATAAGTTTGATGGATAATTTACATGAAAATTAATGTTTTGTTATAGCTTTTTTACTGTTCATATTGGCAAAATTGATATATCCTTTCATATGTTGTAATTTTTTTCTTAATGTTCATCCACCTAACCTTAACTCTTGTGTCGATCCCGAGAATACTAGATAATTACCTTTACAAACTGTGCCGCGGTATGATATAGTTTTTTTAGTCAAACTGATACAAAATGGGAGATGGGCATTTTCCAGTAGTGGAGTTCCAATCAGATGCAACTTAACTGAGTCACCGAAGTGGCTCCATCATTTGTCGATTATAAGTTCATTCTTCCACCCAATGATCAATGTTGTGTCCAACTCTCATCCACCACCATGCATATTACTTGTGTCTAACTGGCTATGTTATCCTGTAACCTTATCTCTGTTTTCATTAGCACCAATAAAATAAAATAGGTTTATCTCTGTTATACAACTTAGATTTTGGTATTTGAGAAGTGTGTTCGTAATGGAGTGGATGTAGCAATGCTCTCTCACTAATTGGGAAATTCTATTTGCACATCTTTCAAAGTTCAAACACAATATATTGTGGTAATCCAAATCGTTGAATTGTAAGTGCTTGTTGTTACATATATGTTTACGTAGTGATAAATGACTTGATGGAATGGTATTTTTCCATTTTATACTATTCAAGCAATCACCATTGCCGATTCCTTATCTCCACTCAAGCAACCAATGAAGGTGGTCAATGTGGGGTGTTAGAACAAAAACTATAATAAGATACATATCATTGTAACACTATAGAAAGCACAAAATTAAGATGATGGTTATTATACAGAGATATCGATGATGGAAGCGAGTGAGGTTGATTGTGAAGGGGACTAAAATTACCAACATATAAGTATGTTGTTATGGAAGCCTAACGTTAGAAGAGAGGTGCAACATGAAGAAGATGAGACAAAAATTGGCAATAGAGGAAATTGAAGAACATATAGAGTATTAACCTAGGGGGTAATGCTACAATACACACCCCCTAAAAATTATTCCATATGAGATTTTGTGGCTAAAGGTATGAAATAGCGTATAGTATGCACCCTCATACGGGTAGTCAGAAAATTTCATATAAGTCCACAAAATCTCATATTTAAGTCCACAAAATCTCATATGGTCAAATATGAGATTTTGTGGCACCTGATGCACCCTCATATGACCAGTTACAAAATCTCATATAAAGTCACAAAATCTCATATGGATCAAATATGAGATTTAGTGGCACCAAATATGAGATTTAGTGGCACGTTATATGAGACATTGCTTTCGCTCCAACTTTGTTATTTATAAGCGCGCCCAAAGCGTAGGGCTTACGTCGGAGGTAGCATAGTACCGGTAAGATCGGATCGAATCCACAGAGACCGAAGGAATCCGAGCGTGAATATTGTCTTGCGCGAGATGGTTTTAGCCTTAAAGCGGCAAACTTTGACTTGAGGTTGGAATTGGAATTCTCTTAACTTCGAGAATGACTTGAAATTGACTTGAAGACTAAAATAGACCAAGGCTAAGTCTAGGGGATTTCAACGCCCATGACTCGGGTCGATTCATTCTCCTCTACGATAACCGGCTCGGAGGTGTCGTTAGACTTACTCCGAACGGAAGATTTGATATTGAAACTCATTTGAACTAGAAATGGTGCTTAGCAAAGACTAGGAATTTTTGGTTCTTTTGGCAAACGGCCGGGTTGACATCGCCCTAAGCATCACACGTGGCAAGTAGCGTAGCTCTTGCCTACGAGAGATCAAAGAGGTTAACAAACCCGGTCTTTGGTACATAAAATTAATCCTAACTCTTTGCTAAACAAACAATGTATACCACTTGGCGAGGAGAGCGAGTCAACCGGAGTCACGGGGTGTTAATCACCCCATGACTAAGCCTACGTAAACTACTCGATCATTATACTACCGAACTTGACTATTTTGATAAAGGAAATAAAGAACATGATAAATAACTCTAAAAACTGATTTTATATGTCACTCCTAAGCTTGCCTACAACAATAAACCTTGGAGAAATTACACACACACACTACTTGCTTGAGTTTTCAAAGGAAAAGACCAAAAGAGGAGAGATAAGATTTAACCGGTAAAAACACGAACAAACTAGATTTATACGAAGATCCCGAGATTACAAACACAATTAATAAACTAGGAAATGGAATACAAACTACCCTTACAAGTGTTCTTGAGAAAATAAAGCTTGAACTCTGCACAACAATGGAGGAGAGAGAAGAGAGCAAACTTACTAAAAATAGACTAAAGCATAAAGTGTAGGAGAGAGGAGAGAGGAAGAGAGAGGAGAGATAATATACAACACACTCTTTCTCTCACAAAAATATCCAAAAAGTGGAAGTTTCCATAAGTGGCAAATATTAAAGGTGCTAAAGAGGACTTTCTGGGGCAAGTGGATCGGTCCACCCTTGGTGGTGGATCGATCCACCTAGGCCAAAAAATCCCACGACCACAAGGTGGATCAATCCACCACCAAGGGTGGATCGATCCACAACCCTCTGTTCAACTTTTGCACAAGGTGGATCGATCCACCACCAAGGGTGGATCGATCCAAGCCTCCTTTTTCATGCCTTAGCACATTTTCCTCTTCACCCCTAGGCCATTTCGTGCTTCCGAACTTCCTTTGTTGCACCTCAACTCCTCGTGGGGCCTTGGAAAGGGTGATTCTTGGTCTCATGTCCTCTTGGATACTCCCGGATTTCACCGAGAGTCTTGTGAGGCTTGGACATGACGTTAGCCTTCCGGCTTGGGCTTTCCTTGTCTTCCCGAGCCTTAGCCATATCCTATTTCTTGGCTCTCGAGGCTCGGTGGAGGCATGCCATGGGACACGTGGCCCTCGGATCCTTGGGATTCATCCCGGAGCCTTCAAACGCGCTTTATTCCCTGGTTTTAACCTGAAACTACAAAAACACGCTTCGCGCAACATCAATCATTTCAAGCGCTAAAACGCGTGCATGTGTGAACTAAATGAGTTAGATGAGCCCGGATATGTACAATATTTGGGGCTCATCAACTAGCAATACTACTCAATCCATCAATTGTCCATAATTCAAGGGGAACATTGAAGAATTTAACCCAGACAGGTACACTAGAGAAGACGCTCTTAGTAAGATGCATCCCAGGATGCCATTTCTTAATCACAATATGTTTGCCCCCGCAAAAGTATGGACCATTCTCAAGAATGGAGTCCAATGTGTCCTCATCCCTAAAGTTGAAAACAACAAATCCATTATCTAAGGTGACCACATCCTCAACATCAATTTTCCATACCCGTAGGGCCCAAGATCTAACTTGAAAGTAGGATAGGCTTTTATCAACAAAATATCCCACAATTGCATGTTTCCATTTCAATGCCCCATGTTCAGAAATTTTAAGTGGAATCATGACTTGATTATTCACATACTCTATCGGAAACCTCTTAAGGTGTTTACTTAGCTTTGCATGTTTTACCTCATTGTTGAGTAGAGTCTGCCCATTAGTCCAAGCATTCAAGTTAGCTTTACCTTCCAATTTGTCGCATTGAGGAGTTCTGGTAGTAGCAGCCGCATTCCTAGTCTGACCCAGAAGCGGTGTTGTGGTAGCCCCACCACTCGCAGTTGTCTTGACCGGGGTGCCAAGTTTCGGCCAAGAATTAGTACTGACTAGTGGCAAATGCAATTCTGGCGCGTCAGGATTTTTGGCCACCACTGAAATATCATCGTCATCCTCAATGAAAACAATATCAGCATCAGAGTACCCAAACGCACTGTCAATTTGATCATGAAAGTCCCGTAGAGTGAACTTCGTAGCCAATTTCCGTTTACCCATGATAGAATTATCTACTCTCTTGCTATCCCTCATTATGCAGAGAGAGAAAGAAAGAGAGGGAAAGACGTACCGGAAGCCAATCGGAGCTCCGGCGATGTCGCCGGTAAACTGCCGGAAATTCTCGACGGAAAACGAACGGTCTGAAGTGGGAGAAAGCCCTCGGCTCAGGGAGCTTGAATAAGTAAGTGGTTAAGCTCGACGATGCTCCAATTGACGTAGATCTTGAAAAATAAAGTCAGTTGGAGCTCCGGCGATGTCGCCGAAAATTTGCCTGAAAAATCTCGCCGGAAAAAGAACAGCCTGATGTGGAAGAAGGCCCTCGGCCCAAGGAGTCCAAATATGTAGGTGGTTAAGCTTGGAGATGCTCCGTTGGCCGTAGATCGGAATTTGAATGCCAGAAACCCATGAACTCGCAGGTCAGTTAGGTGGGAAGAATGGCAGGTCAGTTTGCGAAGCCAATATCAGACCCATTGGAGTAGAAGAATGGTGTATCTCTGCTCTACTTATAAGAGACACAAAACAAAGCAGACCAATTTCTGATTTCCCTCCACTGTTTCGTTAACCCGAAAACACATATACCGGATACGTGATGAGTTAAGACAACTTACATCAAGAACGGCGACGCCACTCTCTTCGGCAGTCCCCAGGAGTTCATCCCAATAGAAAATTGCTCGTTCCTCCATTATGTAGTGAATCCAATTCCAAACATCTATAATGTATGCATATATCTACCTTCTAAGTAGTAAAAGACATCATTATTTGGAAAAAAAAACTCCACTAAATACTGATGCAATGGTTTATTTTATGCATATTATAGAGGAATGGTATATATGATTTAGGAGAAACACTAAAATTTGTATTTTGGTATATTAATTCTTGTTTGCCTACGTGTTATTAGTTCATCAACCTGTCCACCAATAGATGGAGACGATACATTATACGGTTATAGCTATTTTAGGAAGGGATGGATGTTACAAAAACTTCTCACTAAGGTACTAGCTATAAAGATGAATGTCTCAAGGAGGAATGGAGATCATGATCAAATCTGTTATTCAAGCCATCCCTGGCTATGCTATGTCATGTTTCCTTCTTCCAAAAAAGTTATGTGATAAACTCAACTCTTATGTCTCCAATTTTTGGAGGAAAGGAGATCCAGAGAGTAGGGGTATAAATTGGACCATTTGCGAGAAAATGTCGAAGGCCAAATTTGATAAGGGAATGGGCTTTCGCAACTTCAGGGCTATGAATGAAGCTCTTTTGGCTCGACAAGGGTGGAGAATGATTAAGAATCCTAATTCTTATTGGGAAAAGATTTTGAAAGGTCTCTATATTTTCCGAATTCCTCCTTTCTTGAAGCTTCTAGAGGCCATAGAGCTTCATGGGCATGGCTCAATATTCTGAGTGGTCGTGAAACTCTTGTCAAGGGCTTAAGATGACAGGTTTAAAATGGTGAGAGAATCAAGTTTGGGGAAGACAAAATGGATCCCTAAAATGAGGAATTTTTCTTTATCTTCATCCAGACCAGATGGGAGCGATATTAAATGGGTTGGAGATGTGATTAACAAAGACAGAAGATCTTGGAAAGTTGGTTCAAGTTCTTTCTAAAGAATAAGTGGAGGTTATTGTCTCTATTCCTATCTCTCTATTTCAGAGGAAGGATTCTTTGGTCTGGCATTATAATTCTAATGGGATATACTCAGTTAAATCAGGCTACCCTATAACAGCTCAAGCTACCTCACAAATCCAGAGAGATAAACCGTCATCCTCTTTTGTCCCTAACAGGAACCTGTGGGTTGTGATATGGAAGCTGAATGTTCCTCACAAGATTCGACACTTTTGGTGGAGGGCTTGTAGCAATAGCTTGGCAACAAAAGAAAATCTTCTCAGAAGACGATGCGGGCTGTCAAAGGTATGTCCCATATGTCTACAATTTGATGAATCTATTGAACATACGCTTTTTTATTGTCATTGGGCTCGGGTTGTTTGGTTTGGTAGTCATATCCAGCTTAATGTAGGGAGGGGTAGTCCTACGTCTATTCTTAAATGGACTTCAGATGATTTGGATCTTCTTAAAAAAGGATGAAGCTTCAAAATTCTTAGAAAGGATGATTTTTATAGCTTGGTACATTTGGAAAGCTCGTAATGAAGCAATTTTCAACTTCTCACCGATTAACCCAGAGCTTATTATGAGAAGGGCTTTCGAGGCTTTTCGTGAATTTTCAGAATCTGTGGTGTCTCCCTTTATCGTGGATTTCCTAATGAAGGGCTCTGGAACGAGGGTGCTTGAAATTGAACTGTAATGTGGTTGTGAGCAAGAATGGGAAGGAAGCAAAAGTGGCAGTCACAGTGAGGGATTGGAAAGGTTCTTTGATTAATAGGACTGTGGAAACTGCTATTATCTCCTCATCTCTTCAAGAAGAACTTTTGGCTATTCGAAGAGCTTGTGGCATGGGAAAAGACCTGGGTTTAAAGGATTTTGTGATTGAATCTGATAATCAAGTGGTTATCAAGCTTAGTGTGTTTGAACTAGACCCTCCCTGGGAGTGGTTTGGAACATTAGGCGTATGGGTTTGGAAATGAAGATTAAGTTTCTTTGGGTCAGGATGCTTGCAAATGAACTTGCTCACGTTGTGGAGGCATTTAGAGGTTTATTACCAGTTCATTGGGTGGCCTGTCCCCCAAGTTTTGTTTCTTCTATTCTAGAGAAAGATTCTTTTGCTTCCTTGTAAGCCCAAGCCCTGTTAGGCACAGTTTTGTCACAAAAAAGAAGAAGGTACTTCCCTAGTTAGAAAACTTCATTGATTATTAGTTTAACGTGAAATATAATACTATCTTTTTTACTCTCTATATTTTGTAAGTTGATAATTATAAATTTATACCAAGTATATTATAAATTAAAATTAAAATAGTAACAACTTTCATTTCAAAAGAGAGAAATAATTACTCATGTGCAAAATTCAAATTTAACATCTCTACCAATTCCTTTCCCATCCCTCCCCCAAAACCCAACCCACCAAGGATATCCTCCGTATCACCATCCCCTATGCCTCACATAGATAGCCACAACTTCCCCACCACCATTATTTTCACTTCAATCCGGTAAACTGGACACGAGTGTCACATATCAAACATAAGGGATCAAAGTAATTATCAACCAAAGTAAAGGGGTCAATATGTCAATCACCCTTTTCCTTTAAAGAGGTCAAATCGATAACTCGTGCTGGAGCCTGGAGCCTTAACACACATAACTCTCTCTCTCTCTCTCTCTTCAGCTGTATCATATCGTTACTCGTCAGGTTAGTCCTTTCTCTGTTGTTTCTACTCTCTTCTCCCATAGATTGACGCTTAGCTGTTAATTTTACTTTAAATCTAGGGTTTTGAGTTTCACTGACATCGACTGCGCTCATTTTCTCGAGCTTTCTACCTCACTTGCAATGGATTTAGGTTTCCATTCGATTTTCGTGGTGTACGTAATCGGTTGATTGTGTTATGCTGTAACGGTTGCTATGATTTCAGTTACAAAATGAAAAGGATTGAACTTTTATCTTTTGGGTCAATTCTTGAATTCTTGCTTGTGTTCAATGCCGTTTCCTGTTTTTGAGAGATCTCTTCAATGCTTTCAATTAAAAGGTTTCTTTTTGCTATTTTATACGGCTTTATTATTTGAGTATTTCTACACGGTTATGCTAGCAAACAGCTCACGAGATGATAGTTAAGGTACTTATCACACTAGAACTTCACTGCTTATTTTATACCTTAGTCACGTAATCTTTCTGTAGAGCCCTTTGCTCCCTCTCCCAATCCTCGCACGCAAATGCTCTCACAAATTTTAGAAGGAAGGACACAGAAAAAGACGGAATGTCTTCTTCTTTTTTTTAGAATTTTGGGATTTTTAAGAAGACGCTTTCATGCTCGCCTTTACGCAGGCGCACACGCACTATTTGACTTAGTTTTATGCCCCTCATAGAGCAATTATTATTTTTGTTGGTGGTTGTTTCAGGGTCGTTTAAAATGACAGATCCTTCCAAAGTCATTCATGTGCGCAATGTGGGACATGAAATTTCTGAGGTACTGCGTTTTTCTCCTCCCTCTGCCTGTACTTAAGTAAATATTTTCTTTAATTCTTTGTTTACCAATTTAGAAACTTATGTCTTGCTTTTGCGTTATACCCGCAAATGTTGTTCAGTTATATGTGAGCCTAAGATAACAAAAACCCCTAAATCTTATACAAGGGGAAAAGGAACTTGAGTATTTCCCTGCTTCACCTTGGTCTTACTTCTTCTAGTCTTCTGCATAAAGCCCACAAAGTAAAATTGTTTCTATCAATCCTTTTTAACCAAAAAAACTGCCAAGAAGGTGTAACAATTTTACAGAAACAGCAGCAAAGTCCTAAAACCCTTGCAGTGTGTTCGGTTGTCAGTAATGGAAGTTGATCAATCAGATGTTCAAGAATGTTAGAGGAAACAAATGTTTCCATTTTTGCATCTGGACTTATTTAGGAAGGGATTCATATGCATTGTTAGCCATCAATATAAAAGGTGGTGTGGACGAAATTTAACACTTTCCATTAGCATCTCTGATGGCATAGTTGTCGAAATCGTACAATTTGCAATTCGAATCGTATGATTCGGGTCGATACACTGTATAATCGATTCGAACCGATACTATAAATCGTAAGTAGGCCAGAATCGTGAAATGAATCGATGACTCGATTCAGGAATCAGAGAATCGCGCACATCGTACGATTCACATAAGTTTTGAACCCATATTTTTGCATGTGGGTCGGGGCGGGTTTCCACGAAGAAAAACACAATAATCAGTAAATGTTGCGGTGTTTTTCTCAAGTTCTTTGGCATATGAAGAGTCGAAAGTTATGGACGATCGATGACAGCGATGATCTCGTCTCAAGTCTCCTCGGTTTGATCGATGATTTCTTCTCCGCGTTTTTTGTATTTTCCTGTTTTTCGTTCTCGAGGAGGAAGACGATGATACACTGTGTAAAGTGTAAACCCTATTAAAGACTCTTTTCTTTTCCCTGTGGGTGCAACTCGTGTCACCTAATTAGTCTAACCATGAAGGGTCTCCTGTTATAAGTTAAAACTTTTTTACTTTTGAATTTTGTCCTTCGCTTCTTTGGAGTGCCACACCTGATCATGACCCTCTTTTACTTGATACCTTTTACTTCTTGATATGCAGAGCAGCTGGATCACGCAAATTTTCTTCTTAATAAATACTTAATATTATGCATATAATTAAGAAGATTCACTCACACAAATCTTCTGATTCTACAGCAATTAAAAGTACAAGTCCTGTTTCCAATTGAACTCAGAGAAAATAAAAGTCCTATTTCTATATATACACATTATTGATCGTCTATTTATCTTTTAAAGCGATACTTTCATTGATTCCAACTTGAAATCTACATTTTGTATGCATTTTAAAAAACATGAGCAAATTGGAGCGATTCGATTCGATTCACGATTCACAATCTGGCCACAGACGCAGGATTTTAAGACGGGATGCGATTGCTTGTTTGGAGAAGCGGACCTATATAGTTCAAAACAAACACTTAACTGTTGTAAGTGGGCTTTTTAAGAAGTTTGGGTGGTGGTTGCCCTGGTTGCCACTTGGGTTCTTAAAATTTGACATATCCTTAGACGTACGTAAGAGGTTCAAAACGTTTATTATATAAATAATACAAAAGTTTGGAGGGTCCAAGGATGAGGTGAAAATGAGGAGAAAGTAGATTTGGTTTTCTATCGTGAAAATTTTAAGTTCTTGTTTCAAAGTTTGTAACTTTGTTTACCTTTGAACTTTAATTGCAAGACTCTGTCATATTGAACAGTAGAAATGAAGCCTGACAATTAGTGGACGAGCGGTTTGAATGCGATTCCAACCTTAGATATTGGCAATCATGTGAAAAACAGATGTAGACACAAGTCTGACATTGTGTACGGATTTTTGTGCATGTGCTCTCTATCTGGAGATGTTATGACTTATGAGCATGTCCACCTCTTTTCAAGTCGAGAAAAGAACTGTGGTTTATGTCCGAGTCTCAAGTCTGGTGCTGCATGACGTCCACATGTATGATCGGCAAATGTTTGCAGCAAGTTCAATGTGTATATGACTCCAGGGTATTAGGACCCCTAGGCATTTCCATAACATGCATGCTTATCAAATGACATTTGTTTGCTGCAGGGAATCCACTCTGCTATGATTTCCAATATAGGGATGCCGACATGTGTCCAAATGTTCACACTACACACATGCATGACCAATTAGAAAGATAGGATTTTTGTATACGTTATTATAACAAAATATGACCAGATGGTCATTGCCAAGGGCTAGTTTTGGTAAGTAAGTCAATGGTGCGTAAATGTGGAGTGTGTACAGACAAAGTGTGTGAGATTGTTTGCACTAACTGGATACATTCAAGCTCAAACACGCAGTTCTCGCCCTTGCAAGACAATTGATTTGCAGCTGCTGTGGCATAGTACATACAACAGAGGCTCTGCCCTTTGCTAGAACATGTTTGTACTGCATCGAATCTGTTTTACAGCAACGAAAGAGACCAATAAGAATTTATATGAAGAATTCAACGTGCCTACCTGAAATGCCGGGGGATGGGTGCGGGAAGGAAAGCTAGAATTCTATAATATGAGGATTTTCCTCACTGTTTCTGTTTCTCTAATTGACAAGCTTAGAAGATGACAGGTAGTAAAAAGATCTCAACACGAGACTGTTACTTATGTTATTCACCTGCAATATTGCTCATGCATAAACGCCCGGTAACTCCCAACAAAACATGTTAGAAGTGATAATGCTAGCAATTGTATAAACTTCTTTGGAAATTAGAGATCTGATAGGAAAATAAGAAAATTTTCATGAGCTCAGGTAAGGAATTTGGGATGAAATTCTGATTCCAATTACACAAAAGATTTCTAGAGAGCAAGGAGTTATTCTCGTTGGTGTTTCATTACTGTTCTACTTATGAATTTTCGTTACTGTTCTACTTATGAATGTTTTCTGATCAGTGGAATTAACCAAACCAAACCGAGCCTTATGTCCCAACCAATTGGGGTCAGCTACATGAATCATTTTTTTACCATTGAGCTCTGTCCATGGCTACTTGTTTACTTAGGCTTAGTAGACTCATATCTTTGCGCTCAACAACATCCAATGTTAATTTGTGTCCTCTCCTCTCTCACTCTCTGTAGCGTTGCTACCCGAAACTATCCTATCAACTTTCTTTACGACTGCATCTACAGGTCTACAGTAGATATGTCTAAACCACCAGTCTGTTTTCTCTCTACTTCTCCTCTATAGGTACAACACCTACTATCTCACGAATTGTTTCCTTTCTAACCTGTTCTGTTCTAATCTTACCATACATCCATCCCAGAATTCTCATTTTAGCTACACTCATATGCATACTTGTTATTTCTTGATAGGCCAACATTTTGTCCCGTAAAACATTGCTGGTTTTATGGCAGTTCTATAGAGTTTTCCTTTCAGTTTTGTGGGTATCCTCTTGTCACGTAACACTATTAGCGCTTCTCCACTTGAGCAACCCAACTTGGATCCTGTGAGTCACATGATCTGTAATCTCTCCATCTTTGCTAAGAATTGAACCTTAATACCTGAAGTGGTCATTTTTTAGTATCTCTTGATCTTGAATCCTCACTCCTTCTACATGAGCACTTCTATTACCACTAAACTTACACTCCTGTTACCACTAAACTTTACACTCCATGTACTCGGTTTTACTCCTACTTATCCTAAAGCCTTTCAATTCTAATGCTTCTCTCCAAATCTCTAATTTAGTTTTTGTTTCTAAAAATTTTTAAAAAAAGACGAGGGAATTGTGTTTTAGGGTATGAAAGTTCACTATTTTATTTGTTCGAGTGTGTTTTTGATGATTTCCTCTTGTATTTTTGTATTCACTGACACAGCTCATGGTGTTTTGCTAGAATGACTTGCTTCAGATATTCCAACCATTTGGGGTTGTCACCAAGCTTGTGATGCTTCGTGCCAAAAATCAGGTCTTTTTTTTTTTCGTGCTCCATGGTAGACTAGAGAAAACTTTGTGTGTTGAAACTTAACCAAACGAAAGAACTTAAATGTAATAATATGCTATATCTACAGGCACTCCTCCAAATGCAAGATATTCCTTCGGCTGTTGCCGCGATGCAGTTCTACACTAATGTTCAGCCAAGCATAAGGTATCATGATATAAATAAATGTTTCTGGTTTGGGCTCTGTGGTAAGTATACCACCTTCTTGGGAACACCTTGTGCTTCTGCGTAGTTTTAGAGACAGGAATCGTTCTCTTTTTCTTGATTCTATTTTCAAGTGGTTCAAATATCTAATTGTGGCATACAGGGGAAGGAATGTTTATGTCCAATTCTCGTCGCATCAGGAACTAACCACTATGGATCAGAATTCTCAGGGACGAGGGGATGAGGTTAGTTATCTTTATTCTGTACTATTTGTTGTGATGTTTGGAGTTGGTAATGTGAAAAGAATTGGTCTACCTATCACATACCATATGTGAAAAAAAAGTGGACCTAGAAGGAGCCCTCCTTTGTGGCAAAAGTTATGCTTGACCTTTTCCAGCTAGCTGTGCAGATTTTACATTACCAATGACCTTTCAGCTGTTGATATCACCTTCTGATCCAAGTTCTGAACTACTTACTCTCTAACAAAGAACTGAATCCCTTTGTATAATTTCCTTTAACTGAGTTTATCATTCCTTATACTCTGATGGTTGTGCAATGAGTGAGTATATACATAATACACTTCTACTAACGTAAACGCCATGCACGCGTTGCGTTGTCTTAGAATGGGCATAAGAGATGGAGAAAGAGAATAACTGGTGGCGAAAAGGCATAGAGGAGGTAATGGGAGATGGGATCATAGAGGGGGAGAGGGAGGGAGGGGTTTGTAGAAGCTGAATTGATATTGTAGGACCATACAAAATATCCCAAGGATTTTTTATTTATAGACACATGGTATCAGCTGACATTATCACAGCAGGATCATGGTTCTGACTGTGGCCGCAAATGAAAAGTTATCCTACAGCCATCATCTAGTTGTTGTACTTGTCCCGCCTCAAATCAGTTGCATAGACATCATACATAACTTGTGAAGAGTTAATGCCTCTATTCTATCAAAAAAAGGCAGTTCTTTTATTTATCCTGCTTCTTGAGTATTTGCAGCTACTACATCAAAACTTTTTCATCTCCTTAAATATTGAGTGCCATTTGTTGTGAACACATATAAGACACCAAAAGTTTGACGACTTAGTGAGTGTCAAATTGGTTGAGCCAAATTAGTTCTCCTGGTCCTCAAATTAATACCAGTCCAACCAAAATTGGCCAAACCATTAAACTAGATGTGTCAGCTAATTGGTTTAACCAAGAATGAGGGTCCACGAAGACACTTTTCAAAATCTCCAAAAGTCAGAATTGGGTTTATAAAATTAAATTCAAAATTAGTATCGTGAATTAAGGGGCAAATTTCTTATTTTCAGGAAATTAAAATCAACTAAAGGCTAGGTGTTCGCAAATTAACACCCCTCCCCACGAGGATATAACTATAGGCACTCATTCTTAAAGGGTGGATATTTGGCAAAAGAATCCTCAAAGGGTGGATATTTGGCAAAAGAATCCTCAATCACTCCCTAATGGTTTGCTCCAAGTTATTTTCAAGGAGCCCTTCAAGTTCTCGTGGAAGATGTACAGGCACACAACTACATGCTGATTCTTTCACATTCTCCGGCCTAGCATGCTCTGCATTCAGGATTTGTGGAGAGTGCAAGTATAATCTCTACTCATTTTGGAGAGATAAGTATGAAGCATATTTGAATCATGCTTTCCAAGCCCTCAATCAACCCCTTTCTTTAGTCTCCTTAGCCTGGAGGCTTGAAGAAATCAAAAGTAGTTCGGTTCAACAAGCAGCTTCTATAGCTGTTGGATTGCATCCGAATTGGGAGGTTGAATCAGATAGTTTATTTCTTCATAAAATAAAAAACAACGCAGAATTCCCATTGTCTTGAAACTAATAAAATCAATATTTGTGCATTCTAACGTGTTCTTTGTTCTATTATTTTTGCCCAATATTTCCCTGGACTGCTTGCGCTAATTGGTAGATTGATGCACCTATCACACTGGCCTCTCGTACAAATTCAGCAAATACATTGTCTTCATGTCCGTGCACTGCTAGATGTTAGATATTTCTATATTACTGATAATAATGTACATACAACATACATGAATAGCCCTAATGCACATCACCAATTGACTACTAAAATTTTGCTTTCTTTATCTACCTCGTCTTTGCAACGCTTTCTTTTCCGTTTCCTATGCATCTATATTTTGTTCTAGGGCTATTTCTGTTTGTGGGAAGTTATATTAAATACAGCAGTAGTTCATTCTCCTTTTCTCAATCTATTCTTTCTCTATTCATTATCTTCTCTCTCTCTCTCTTGTCTCTATGCTGGTCTGCTGTGGTGCACACTCTGGATTCCCAGCCTAATCGAATTCTCTTAGTTACAATTCATCACATGCTATACCCTATAACCGTGGAAGTGCTGCAGCAAGTGTTTTCTCCTCATGGGATTGTGGAGAAGATCGTCACATTTCAGAAGTCAGCTGGTCAGCTTCTTCAAGTTTTCTTTCTCTCTCTTTCTCTCTCACTTCTCCTTTTGTTACTTTATCGTTTCATTTCAAAACCATTAAGTTAGTATGATTTGTTTGTCTTGAATTTCAATGATATTGCATTTTGTCTTGGTCTGCATGTTTAATGGTTCTAGTTGGTTACCATTTTGAGGAATGTCATACTTTGTGAAATTCGTGAACTCAATTTCTTTTGAATCCCTACCTTAAATTAACACAAGACAGTATTCAACACCAAAAGATTTTCACAAAGCTTTTCCTTTTCATTGTCAGTCATATTTGATCCGATATGTGCACATTCTGCAGGTTTTCAAGCCCTTATACAGTACCAATCAAGGCAAAATGCTATCTCAGCAAGGACCTCTCTCCAGGTCTGTTGTGTATACGGTTTTCCATATTTTTTTGAAGTGGCAAGATTGTTCATATGTTTGTTGCTTAGGCTTCATCGAAAGTTTACAATTTGAACTCCTTTGTAGGGGCGTAATATTTATGATGGTTGCTGTCAGCTGGACGTTCAGTTCTCGAAGTAGGTTCTAGACCTTGTATTTTTCTGTTCTGTTGAATGTTTGTGCTCGATGGTCTACTCTCTTGATTTTCCTTAGTTATTGTGCATTTTGTATTTATCACTCACGTCATGAACCTTATGATCCAGCCTTGATGAGCTACAAGTGAACTACAATAATGATCGCTCAAGGTTGGTTAGTAGCTACTCTAATTTCCAGTTTCCTTCCTTTGAACTTTTCTTGAACTCATTTATTCTCATTGCATCATTCTATTGCTAATTAAATAGTTCTCTTTTTCTGTATAGGGATTTTACCAACCCATCCTTGCCTTCAGAGCAGAAGGGAAGATCCTCACAAGTATGTTCCAGTATATTGGTTATTTCTTTCCATCGTGGTTGATGTAGCATGTTTCATCCTCCACTTTGCTCTCTAATATTACATTTGTTTGTGTTGCATGGATTACCAGGGTGGATATGGTGATGCAGGAATGTATGCCCTTCAAGCTTCTGGGAACAGGGGAGGTACTGAATTTGGAAATTGCATCTTCATTTGCTCATACTTTTTCAACAATTTTTTGTGATGCTTAATAAAATTCTGATTTTTTATATTTGGTTTTTTTGTGTTTCAGTTGGATTTCCACAGGTTTGTATTGCTTGTCTTATTGGTCCCTTCTGAGATGCTTCTTCAGAACTGGGGCATTGTGTCTTGCATCTTAAGACATTTTGGACATCAACAGGATGGCTTCTCTTCTTTTTACAAACCATGTATCTGAAGAAGTTGCATCATTCAGCATATGCAATGATTTCCTGATTGGTGACAACCATCTCATACTCCAATTAGTGTTAGATGGACTACTCAGTTCTCTCATTGTATCTACATGGCCTTGTCCAATGATTTGGCAGGGTTAATGGTATGGGCTAATTGTCCGATACTGCTACCCGTGCGACACTTGTATCCTTGAAATTTTTAGTGCTCTTTGGAGTAGAAGCAGCTCACATTTGGTAGGAATATATAAAATTTCTAGTATAACATGGTTGAAAATAGAAATCCTTTTCAAAATCTATTTGATTTGATTACATTCCTACATTATAGCAACATCTAGTGTGGAAAGCAAATAAAATGAGCGGACTTTCGGAAAGGGATTCATGTTGTTGACCCAATTAGAAAGCTTGGTTTGGCTTGGTTTGGTCCATCAACCATGCCGTATCCACTCTTTGGATCCCTGGACAGACACCCTCATAGGATGTGTAGACCAGAGCCCATGTAAGATGGTTCCCAGTTGGCCTTCTGCCTGGATTTAGCTCTATTTGATGGTATTCATCATCAAAATGCACTCCAGGGAAATGGAGAGTTTGGGATTTTTTACTGGGAGACTTCTTTTTCTTGCGGCTTCTTGGGTGGTTGGCTCTGATTTGGGTTTTCTTCATCTTTTTGCTTCTTGGGACATTGTTTTTTCATCTTATGGGGCTTCGTTTCTGTCCATGGCTGTACATTGTGCATGGAAAATCTGCAAGATGTTGAAGTAAATTAAATTCATTTGGTTCTTGTGTCAGATGGGTGATCCAGCTGCTATTGCAGCTGCTTTTGGAGGAGGGTTGCCTCCTGGAATAAGCGGAACAAATGACAGATGCACTGTGCTTGTATCTAACCTTAATCCAGATGTAAGTTCTCACTCATTCTCTCAGTCTCTGTAACTGTAAAGGAGGGATACAACCTTTTCTTTGACCCAACGATTTGGTACTCGCCCACCCTCCACATTGGCCAAGTGCCCAAGTCTTATTTCATAATTTTACATTCATCCCAGAGAGTAGACGAGGATAAACTTTTCAACTTGTTCTCCATCTACGGAAACATTGTGAGAATCAAACTTCTCCGCAACAAACCAGATCATGCACTAGTTCAGATGGGTGATGGCTTCCAGGCTGAATTAGCAGTACACTTCTTAAAGGTTTGATTTTTCTACATTCCTTGCTTTTCTTTTCATTATCGTGAATTCGTGATCAATCAGTTTTTTAAGATCTAGTGTGCTCAATTGCTCTTTCTTGGTTTCATATCCAGTGGGATCATCATCTTTACTGTTAACTAGGGAGCAGTAAGTATGAACTAGGAAGTGTGTTGTTTCACTCACTATGAAATATTTTGTGTTGGAGGCATTTAAATTTTACATTTTGATTTTGGTTTAATAGCCAATAGTTCTAAATGTAACATTTTGGTTTTGCTAAAGATTTTAAGGTGTAGACAATCAATCTCAAGGGGTTAGCCTAGTGGTCAAGGCTTGAGACTTGGTGGTCTTCTCTTTTCTAAGGTGTCAGGTCCGAAACCTCCTAGTATCAACTCATATAGGGCTAGGCCATACGGGGTTTCATTCCAGCTTTTATTGGACTTCCTGCTAGTTGAGGTATGCGTAAGCTGGACCAGACGCCTTGAGTTATCAAAAAAAAAAAAAATTTGCTGTAGGCTATCAAGGGCAATTAATACTTCCTACTTAAAACACAACTATCATACAACGTAATTGGCCAATCCAAGGAATGAAGCCATTTGGTTCTTTTATGTCGAGAAACTCCGATTGCCGCATGATCCGTTGTCATTTTAGACTTACTCCAATGGCTTATTCAACATTAGAAGAAAAAAAGAGAAGAGGAAGTATACTGTAGAAGTACCTATGTCATATCTATTGGCGACAGAGACTCGAATTGAAATGTCTGGGGGTAGATGGCATACGAAGTTGGAGGTACTAAAATTACAAGGCAACGGATAAATAGAAACTATAAAGTATCCCAAAAATGAACTTTTTTAATTTGGTGGAAATACATAACTTCAAACTGCACCAAGTTTTGTGCTAAGGTCCTAATTTCTGATTTCTCACATTTTCGGGGTAATTGATTACATTATGTCAGTTTTTAAAAGTCCTGGTCAAAACAAGTGTGGACATGCAGCTGGGAGGATTGTTGAAAGGCATACAAGAAGGTCCACATAGCCTTATGTCCAAACCAAACTGAGCCTTATGTCCCAAATCAGTTGGGGTCGGCTACATGAATCATTTTCCTCCACTGAGCTCTGTTAAGTGCTGCTTGCTCACTTAGCCCTAGTAGACGGGGGTAAACTGTACTACATAAGCTAATTGAGAGTAACTTCTTTATTTTCAATTTTGAACTTTTATAGTGCTGTTATTGTTGTTGAATCCTTCCCAGAAAAACTAAATAATTTCTTTTGCTAGGGTGCCATGCTGTTTGGGAAGCGACTGGAGGTGAATTTTTCAAAGCATGCAACCATTACAACTGGTGCGGATACACACGAGTATTCCAACTCAAATCTCAACCGCTTCAACCGCAATGCGGCGAAGAATTATCGTTACTGCTGCTCGCCAACCAAAATGATCCACCTGTCCACTCTCCCCCAGGATGTCACCGAGGAGGAGATTGTGTCCCACCTAGAGGAACATGGCCCCATTGTCAACACCAAGCTCTTTGAAATGAATGGTAAGAAGCAGGCCCTTGTCCTGTTTGAAAACGAGGAGCAGGCCACTGAAGCCCTTGTGTGCAAGCATGCTACTTCCCTTGGGGATGCGATCATCCGGATCTCCTTTTCCCAATTGCAGACCATTTAGGCCGCTCAACCAAATGGGTAATGAGTAGCGGGCGTGATAAAAAAGAACTGTGTGCCTGTGGTGATGCTTTTTAATCTCACTTTTCTTGTAACTGTGATTTTCTTACTTTTCCGTCGTGAAGAATGATCTTTGATTTTGTACTTTCGACTCTTGTTCTCATCTTTGTGCATGTACCAGTTAGTCCGTCCTTAATTTCAGGGGAAGCTCTGTTTGCAAATGCGGTATCTTTTTATTTTTGCATTTTGGGGGGGGGGGGGGGGGGGAGAGTGTTTTCTTGTCATTGCGAGGTTTATTGTTTATCATTGGCTGTATCTTTTAGGGCCAGTAAACCATTTTTGTCCTCTTTGTAATCCAAGACTAGCTTGTGCTATCAATGAATTTGTTAAGTGGTCACAGTTCCTTGCTTTCTTGTCCTTAACCCAATTTTCGCTTTTCTCCGATCTTGCTGCTTCTTCCACTTCTTCTGTTCCTCTCCATCCTTCACTCTCTCTCTCTCTCATGGCCCGGCTGCGGTGCGGTCTCTCTTAATGATTTTTGGTTTGGTTACGTGATTAGTAATTGGTTCGTCACTGATGTCAACCCTGTTCTAGAACGTTGGGGATACTGTGTTGCAATCAAAATTTTGAATGGGTATACCGTCAGGTCGGAGGTTCAGATTCAGTTCTGATGGCAGTCCCAATGTAACATCTTACTTTTACTCCTAATCCGTGTTCAAAACTTTGAATCTTAAGGGCTCGTTTGTTTGATCGGAGATAAATGAATGGGATATGAAATCCCTTGGGATATGTTTGGAATATGAAATCCTTGGGATATTGCTCAGGATATCAATGGACGGAGAAAATTCATATCCGGTGTTTGTGTTCGACGGGATATAGCCAGTGGAAATCATTTTTTTGCACTAAAATGGGGAAATCCCATCCAAATCCCCCCCATGGGATTTTATATCCCGTACGGATCGGGATAAAAACTTAGTGGGAATTTGATATCCCATCCAAATTTAGGAAAACAAACACCGGATTTTGGGTCTCACGGGATTTGATATCCTATCCCACCCTCCAAATCCCCCCAAACAAACAAGGCCTTTAGTGTTTTGAACTGAATGAATGTGTAAAAGAGAACTTAGGCTCCGTTTGTTTGGGCGGAAATCCATTTGTTTGGGGCGGAAAACATTTTCTGGGGAAAACAGTTTCCGGTGTTTGGTAAACCGGAAAACAAGTAGTCAACGGAAAATCTTTTCGTAGTGAACTAGAAAACCAACCCTTTAAGGTGGAAAATGATTTCCCAAAAAAAGAGGCGGAAAACATTTTCTGGAGTCCAAGCGTGGGCGCTCTCTCTCTGTGTGTGTGTAAGTGTTTGGGCTTATCATGATCCTTCGATTTTGGAGATTTTGGAAGAAATAGCCAAACATCAATGAATTCTTCCCTTGATCATCTGTAATTCAAGGTTGCTAGTTCATCAGATGTACTCGTTGCGATCTTTGTTGTTGTACTTGTGTTTGTATTTTTCTCGTATTATCGGATTGGATTGACCTCGTGGGTAGGAATTGTGGATGGGTTTTGTTCAAAATGATACTCCCTCCGTCCCAAAATATTTGTTCGGTCCGCAAAACGAGAACCTAAAATAACGAGTCTTTTAAAAGAATATTTTCAAACTTTTTTCATGAATTAAAAGTACTCGTCGATATCTATTAACTTGTTAAAAAAATATTGAATTTTTCTTGAAAACTTTGTAGGAGTATTATTTTCAAGTCCTCGTTTGAAGGACCGGACAAAAATTTGGGGACGGAGGGAGTACTAAAAATAGATTTATAAAGCTTTTGTATCATTTGGTTGAGTTGAATTGTGATCTCTGAGTGTATGAAGTTTAGCCTGTGGGACGATACCCGTTAAGTGTTTGATGTAATGCCCAAGAAAGAATGTGTTCCTTATACATGAAAACATGCTCATAAACTGTCTGATGTAATGCCGAATAAAGGGTGCTTCTTCAAGGTTTTAAGTGTAATATCCCATAATGAAAAATCGATATTAAGGAAAAACTAGAACTGCAATTAGATGAGTTGTTCTTTTTCTCTCCTCGTGTACCCTTATCGAGGTGTAAGAATATCTAACTTCTTTTTCCGAACCAAAAATAAAGATGGTGATTGCTTAGAGTACGATTATTGATGGATACGTCGTCTACTTTAATAGCCTTTTTCTAGACTGGTTTTTGCTTAATGGGATTTGGCTTCTCCTTAGATACTTTGTGAGTCAGCTTAATTAATCAGTTGGCTAGTGGCAATGCTTAATGGTTATTCTGTGTGGTTGGAATGCAAATTGAGGTAGGCATTGCTCAATTGTATTTTGACCATACCAGATTAAAGGGTATATTGGTCATTTTTATGGGCATGAGTAATTCTCTGTCATTGTGTCGAATGTGATTTTTTTTTTTTTCTTGAAAGTGAATACTTTGATCATTTGTCATATTAGTGGTTTTCTGTGTCAACCAAACAAAACATTTTCAGGTTGCAATCAAACATTGGAAAAGAAATTCGTTACGTTTTCAAGAAAATGTTTTCCTGAAACAAACTGAGCCTTAGTAATGAAATATTTTGTACGAGAGATACTAGGAACACAATCTCGAACACAACTCCTCACATACACGTACAGTGTTGTGCCCAAACAGTTAGTGTTCTTATCAATTTTTGGTACAGAATAGCAATTGATTGTTTGTGCATTTTTCGAATAAATATAAATAAAAAAATCAGTAAGAAGACGCTAGAGGAAGGGCTTGAACCTTCGACCTTGTGGTTAACAGCCACACGCTCTAACCAACTGAGCTACTCCAGCATCTTTGGAATACTTTTCGAAAACAAACAATTTAAAAAACTATTCATTATCCACGAGGACCACAACCGGAATGGATGCCAGATGGATGGATTTGGAATCCAGGGATTCCCGGTCGAAGTAGGTACAAACGCTAAGTAGGAAAGGATCGTAAGAGAGAAGAGATATAACAACACGAGTGGAGTTTATTGTTTAAGATCTGAGGATTACATCGCCAATGCCCACATAAGATAAGTAATCTTAAAAGTCTAAGACAAGTAGACTTTAAATCTAAGGCAAGACTTAATACAAACAAAGACACTTCATCTCACAAACCTACTACAAGGACAATTACATTTAATCTTTCAACTACCCCCGACAAAAACCATATTTTACATCCTTAACTATATGAGATAGAAGAGCTGCCAAAGAGTGTGACAAATAAAAAACATTGGTCCAAAACAACTAAGGAATAATTTCAATTAACTACCCTCCTTGCATTAGGATTTTCAATTCCATGAGTCCAAAGCTCTCAATTAAAACATAAGTGCCAAATCCTCACTTCAATTCGAAAACCCAAAACGCCTCCGGAAAGAACAATCCACCAACCTGAACATGGTAAAATACTAAGCAACTGAAATTGTCAATCTAGACCAGAGTGTCTGAGGATGCATGAATTTTCACATTGCAAGTAGCTAAAATTTGCAGACTCTTGTTGTACACTACTGCATAACGAAATAATATGCGTATCCATAAAACCTGGACACTACGGCCGCAGAGAGAGAGAGAGAGGATGCATGAATTTTCACATTGCAAGTAGCTAAAATTTGCACACTCCTGTTGTGCACCACTGCATAACGAAATAATATGTGTATCCAAAAAACATGGACACTGCGGCACACACACACACACACACACACACAGAGAGAGAGAGAGAGAGTTTGCACAACAGTGTAAAAGTATATTATTGTTTCACTTTTTCCTACATTAGTGAAAATAGAAACAAATCATCTAAATAGCTCAGAGAGAGAGAGAGTACATTTGCCAAAAAGAACCCCTCAAGCGTTAGCATGCCCCCAAAAGTAATGTTCCAACTATATAAAGCTATACATATCGACAATACCATCACCAGCAAGTGACCTATTCCATTTTACAGCATTCTATTGAGAGGGAGCATATCATCTTGACGAGGAATCCTTTCTCTCGGAGCAATCACCTTAGGCATTGTCATACCCACGGAAACGATGATCTCTGCATTGCAAGGGCGAAAAGAAATAGACAAACTAAAGGTCAATAGAATAACATAATAGGGCAGTAAACATTATGTCAACAATTTATGTACCATACAGGATTTCTCTGTGAAATACAGACTAAGCACACTTCATTCTCAGCCCAAGCCCAAACTTTTGGGGTCATAACATCAGAGTAAAACCAGCTGATTTATAGTCTGTTTTCTGGGTAGTGGGTGAGAAACGAAAAGGGATGGTGGTCTCTCGTGTGCGGGAGAGAAGAAAAGATCGTTAGGTTTTCTTGGCATCGTGAGATGGCAAAGCATGAGAGATGGTCAAATAAGAGAGTTTCTCTGTCTTCATTTCTCACGCTTTCTTGCAAATTCTCACCTGATTTGTAGTCTAATCATGAGATAGTTCCTCCTCTTTTAGGATAGCAAGAGATTCTCATTCTCATCTAGGCTCTAGCCTTATCATTTCGTACCACTCACTAACACCAAATGGGCTGTTAGTGGTCACAGAAACAGCTTTTGCAATGTGACGGACAGCCTTCTTTAAAATCAAATCATTTTTAGGCGGTCACACAACCAACAGGATTTTTTTTTTTTTTTCGATAAGTAATAAATTTGAAAAAAAAAAAAAACAGAAACATACTCAAATAGGAAGCTTAGTATCATCCGAAAGGCAAAGCAGCAACTCACCTATGCCTTCTCCAATAGACATATTTGGTCGTATGATCTCCTTAGAATTAACAAGAAATATGTCTCCAATATATAAGTGATTTGTTGGGACGTAAACACTGCATAATTCTTCATCCCTATTATCTCTCTGCAATCAAGAAATCGGCAATCACATAAAAACCCAGCAAAAGAAAAACGCCAAATGCTAATTATGGGCAGAGAAATCACAATACATCAAAGAAAAGCATCCAAATTCTAATTATCGATAGATATAACCTCCATGAAGAGAGAGGCTCATAGTGGACGTGATATTTTCACTAAAATTCAACTTGTTTTTGTTTTCTGTTTTTTTTGGTGCTATCTCGGTCTTGATAGGTCTCAATGAACCAACGTCAGTAGGGGAGGGCTATATGAGCATGGTAACAACATGCTCATTCATTGACGTAGGGATGCATTAGTATTGCACAAGAAAATATACACGGTCACCATAACGGAGAAAACATGCTTGAGCTCGTTATTTGTCCTTTTTGGCCCTTCAGCACAAAATCTCTTCCGAAATACTGAAATCCAATCAAGATTGCCAAAATGAGGCCAGAAGTTGCAGAATCCATGCACTGCACAAATAGCAAAGAACTTTTTTTTTTCTTTTTCCATTTTTCTAAAGAGAAGCAAAGAAAACTTGAGCCCCCAAAGTATCTTATAAAATCTGCCGGACTGAGAAGCCAAGAATGGTCTCACAGTCTCACTGGTAAACAACAGGGGGCACTCAAATGCTTACATTCATAGATCCAAACTCCAAGAAAGATGCTTTAAAGGACCTTTTAATGTCCTAGGCAACATAAGAAAAGTGGCAGGCCATAAAAGTATCCCGCAATTTTTTGGTACACTCAGGTACCAACTCCAGAGACTCCACTCACAAACATGCACATGCACAGACACATTACACAGAACAAGTGCGTGCACGCCCACACACACACACACACACACACACACACACACAGAGAATTTCGGATACCTGAAGAACAACTGATGATGTGATAAAACCAAATGCGTATTCACCGATGCGAGGATGACGGATGATTGCAACCTCTTTAAAAGCAGTGGTATTTTGGTCTGTGGCAAAAAAGATGTCACTCAGCATTGAGTCAACCTATATCCAAATGCTTTTACTCTAGGTGCACAAGAAGTAAATCCTAGAGTCAGGCACCGCATCAGCTATGTTTCTCTTTGTCGGATTCAACTAGTTCGATTCTATTGTCTTACATACTCCCTTAATTTTGCACGGGGAAATAGTATTTACTACATTGTGTTAGAGAGCGTTTCGTCCATGGTACGGCCTGGCAACAAAAATTCGTAACATGGGGTTTCCATACTTATTCACCAGAAATATATTTCGCTGGTAAATGTCCAACTACACATGTAGGACACAGACCCCACAGGCCACACCTTTTATCAAAGGGGTGATTGTCTGGCACGGACACTAAAAAACATTTGGAAGAGTCCACAGGGGATGTTAAAAAACTAGGAAGAAAAAGATTACTTCCCTGTTTATTTTCTGTTCTAAAAAATAGTTTTCTGCTACACTTCTTAAAGGTGTTTTTTGAAAAAGAGAGACACTTATAGCAAAGAAAAGATTTTTTTTGTTTTGGTACTTTCACGAAAATGGATTCTGCTCCGAAAAAATTCCTTCAAAGTAAGTTCCGTACCCGTAACAGATATTTTGGAAAGTGTTCTATAAAACTGATTCTGAACAATAGATGTTTCAAAATTCTATTTTGTCTCGAATCATGAATAGCAAATGCAAATATACACAAACCTAAAGATGTGGACATAGTATTTATCTTACGTTTCATGATTTTTGGACCACATCATAAACTTACCAACTCACTGGAGAAGACAAACAACATCGAACAATAAGACTGCCACGTTCCACAAACTTGTCCACATATGCCATATGGTATATGGATCATCTGATCACTCCAATATTATAGACTGACCAACCACTTACTAATTGAAAACAATCTGTAAACATTTAACACACTAATAAACTAGAAAAAAATCACAAATAAGTACATCCAAGATGAGGAAGTTGATTAAATGGCATTAACCATAAATTAACTCAAACTCCAACTATTTCTCCAAGCGACAGCATTTTACAGAGGTACATGTCTGCTTCAGGAAGGGAACAGAATGCAACATATGGCTCTCGTAAATCTTATAACTCAAACAAGTACTGAAAAACAACAGGATTGCAAAACCAAAAGCATCCGACATTACCTGGAGAAATGGCAGCACTTATTTGCTTAGAGGCCGAGTATAAGTGTTTCACAAAGGGCATTCTCTTTATAAACCATTCCCCGAGCCAGAAAAAAGTGCCACCCACCCATGATGAGGCAAACATGCCAACAAAGAATATAAAACCTAATGATGTTACAAATCCAAGGCCTGCACCAGGAATAGCAAGACTACAAGGATCAATAAGACAAACAAAGAGTATCCATATGTAACTTAAAAATACCATCAGTTTAGGGGAAATGCATTCACAATACACAACATGATGGGCCTTTAAATGATCAAAGAATTCAAAGTGACTAAATATACATTATGTTTCCTAAGACAAAAAGATGTTTTTTTAATGATGTTAGAGCTTGTTTGTTATCTTGGAAGAATATACCTGTAAATGATAGTAATAGGATGCTCTGTATAGAATGGAATCTTTGTAGGAGTGGCTGATTTAGGAGGCTTTGGTAGCTTCTCTTGTTTTCTTTTGAAGTTTGTCATTGATGTTTGTCTTGGCTCTCAAGGATATTCCCTTGGCCTTTGTTTTGGTGTGGTTCTTTGCAATAAAGAATTATTTTACCAAAAAAAAGAAGAAGATGTTTTTTACTCAGAATATGCTTTCATCATCATTTGCACATGTGACCTTTCAACCGAGCTCCTCAAATGATAATGCAGATGGATTAATTACAAGTTCCCTTAATATAAGCAGTAACGCAAGTTCAACTCTGCAATTTCATGTTCCTTGTCTTACCACAGAATTTTATTGTCTTGCTATCCATTTCCTCATAGTTCATTGAGGTGAGTTTCGCAACCCAAGTATAACCAAAAGTAAAACCACAATAAATGTGTGCATCATACTTTTTTTAGCACTGGTACAGTGAAACAGTCCATGTCTTTCAGGAAATTCTGATGGGACCCACAATTCAAAGTTGAGAAAACGTAAAGTATAACCCCCTAAACATCACTAAAGGAAGAACATCAAACATGATTTTGATGGCTTACCAAATATCTCGACCCCAAGCCTTTCATAAATGGGACTGAAGAAACCGTCAACAAGCTGAATAAACCACCACGTGATAAAAAATGTAACAGCTACAGGAAAGAGAACCATACTGCCATCTCACAATTTAAACCAAAGTTACATTAAGAAAGAAAATCAAATTTCCAAATAACTATTAGTCAATCACTTGTAACTTGTAAAGCCAATTACCATCCAGTCATGAACTTCTTTGAAACCCAGCTCTGAAGAACAGCATAGCAAGCCTGACCAAACACAACCGGCAACCCCATATGACATGCACAAAAATATTTTGTTCAGGATGTTGTTCTTTACTATTGAGTGTAGGCAAACAAATAATGCTAAGATCTTCAGGATTTCGTTCTTTAGTTAAGCTCTTAGTAATAGTTTGCAGGAAATGTGTTGCAGTGCAGCAAAGAATCGAGAAAGTATAGCAATGTCAGGGTGATTGTTGCTAATGAAGAATATAAACCTTATTCAAGGAGCTTTCCAATTGCAATCACCATATTACGAAAAGATCTTAGTTGGATGGAGCGCGAGAATAGAAGCTCCCAAGGTTGGGAGCGTGAAAGGAACATGCACACATATACTATGAAAATAATGCAGAATAAGGTATGTACTTTAAAAGTACCGTAATTTGATCGTACAAAAGCTTCAAGTGTGTTCCCATCTCAATGTGAGTGGGCTCCCGTCAAAGCTCCCTTAGTTGGGAGTGCATGAGCGCGGTCCTAAGGTGGGAACGGCACTAGCCGCACCACTTTAGGAGCTCCCTGCTACCAAGGGTGAGATATGAGTCCTTGGAATGGCCCTCTTAGGAGTTTTATAACAGGCCCCATGAAGCTGATGATCAAAAACTCTCCAAGTTGCAGTTAATATACCCTCCATGACAAAATCATCTTAGGTTGCAAAAGCAAGAACTTTCTGCTACCGAGATGACATGCATTTGACAACCTTCTAGTCGCAGTGTCATAAAACATTCTCCCATGATAATATTCTAACCCGTTCCAGTGCCATTGGCTCAAGGATTTTTTGTTTTTATCTTTATTAAAAAAAAATTGCATTTGTTAGTTTTGCATAAAAAACTGATGGTGATTATAGGTTCTTCTCGGCGACCTGAATCATAATTGGTAAAATAATGAATTTTACCCAAATATTTTGGGAAATATCCAAATAAACAAGAAATATGGGAAAAGTTAAACAAGAAATATTATGAAAAGTAAATAATACCGAACGAAACACAGAAGAATAATTTAGGAAGAAGTCAGCCAAAATAATTAGGGGATTGACCTTGCGAGTGGAAGAATTAGGGGAATTAGGAGGAGACTTTTGAGGATCTTCAGGATCATCGATTTGGCGGTTATCATGAACCCCAACTGCAGTACTACTCGACGTGGATTCCTTATCTTCTGTCATTTCACTCTCCCACTCCACACACACACACACAGGGGGGAGAGAGAGAGAGGAGATGAAGAAATGGAAGATTAATCTTTGACTACACACTTGGGGACGCCTACTCGGCTACTTTCCAACCATTGACCCTTCTGTTGAGTACCTGTTCTGTTGTTTATAGAGCTTCACCGACATTTCTTATTTTGCCTAGCGAAGTGTTAAAAAAAAAAAAGTGATTTTTTAATTTGCATATTCATTTTTCCATCAATGAATTCAACCTCACTCGCTATTTTGTCTATCAATACAAAGAAAATAAAAAATTATATATATAGAACATCAACCCAAACTAAACTGTTACTCCATTTGTCCCGAAATGTTTGACACTTTCATGTTTTTTGTTGTTCCATATAATTTGTCCACTTTGAAAATTCTAAAGCAAAAGATGATAAACTTTCCATTTTATCCTTGTCTTTTGAGCTCAAAATTTAAAATTCAAATCTTCAAGTATCTAGTCAAAGTACACTAGAAGGGTAAGACTGGACACTTGGTGTTTGCACAATAGAATAATATTTCTTTCTTAAAAGTTAAAACCCCCAAAAGAGTCTAACATTTCAGGACAATAGGAGTATTAGGTTTACTACTACTTGTGCTAGGGGTGCACATCGACCCAGTAGTCCGCCCAATCCGATTTTTTTAGGATTTGGGAAAAATATTTAGGCACATAGGGCCGGATTGGGCTGGTATATTAAGCCCGTCTACTAATTGGGTCGGGTTTGGAAAATTCCTCTAAAGCCCAGACCGACCCGGTCAAGCCCGATTTAAATGGTATTTTTATTTTAATATTATATGTATATGTCATCGCTGGAATCAAACTGGGGTTGTTTATCTTGATGAAAGTGACATTGATTAAGAAGAATTCCATGTACTACCTATATAGAGAATACCTTAGAAGTAATAGCAATTTGTTAAGAAAACTTTGGAAAAAAAATTCCATTAAACTTCTGTCTTATGAAGTAATAATAACTCTTAATTTTTCTATCTTTTATAATTATTGTGCTCTACAAGATCTGCTGTGAAGAAGTACAATTTTAAAGGAGAAATACTCGAGATAAGTTTTTACATGTTAGAGTTCCTTCTTTTAGAGCATTTTAATTTATGGGTCTGTTTTTAATATTTTTAGGGAAATTAAAACTTTAAGTATATTATTACTGTTTTGATTAATTTATGTTTGTAATACCATGGTCTAGAAAAATAAATGGGTTTGTTGGACGGGCTTGGGAAATTAAAATTTCAATTGGGCCGGGCTTGGGCATATTAAATGATGCCTGATTATTAATGGGTCGGGCTTGGGAATGGACAAATCACGTTATTATCTAGTGTAAGCCCAGCTCGACTTAGTGTTTGTGCACCCCTACTTTGTGCCAAGTGACGGATGCATGATTGTTAACGTGGGGGACCAAATCACAGATATTCAGTGGCGGATCCAGGAATTTGTTACAGGAGAGTCACTATTTCAGGTTCAACCTTATACGTTTCAAGGCCTTTGACGAATTCAAGTCAATTATTATTAGTATTTTTATGTAACATAAAGAAACTAAGTATTTATATATTTTTACGTGAATATTGTAACATAATAATTGCTTTGTGTAGTAAATAACAAAATTATAATTGCCTTTTTGTGGTACCAATGCAACAAGATTTCTTTCCTTCACCTTTGCCCCTCTCTTTCCTTCACTTTTGCCCCTCTTTTTCCTTCAATTTCTCTCTCCTGTGCACCCACAAGCTTTCATTGAAGGGGAATCAACTTAAATAGGGAAGATCGTCCATGGAGGCGTCGTCAGCACCATCGTTGTCGTTAGGTGATGCTATTAAGCGAATGTAGACACGCCAATTTTGATTATCCGTGAATTCTAAGCAGGAGTCCAGATGTGTCCCCAATGATGAAAAATTTACTGACGACATCGTAGAATTTATTTTATCTAATTAATGCTTCGATTAATCGGATTTGTCTATTTTCTTAAACCTTCAAGCCCACTTAGACATCTCCAAACCCAAATAAGTAAGCCCACCTATAAACCAAGGCCCAGGAAAAGCCCAAAATAAGCCCAAGATTCGGCCCAGAACCCAAAAATGGCGGCCAGCTACTTTATCTTCACAAAAAGTGTTGGCCGGCAACTTTATCTTCACAAAAAGTGTTGGCCGACAACTTTATCTTCAGAAATAAATGGTGGCCAGCAACTTTGTTATTTTAAAAAAGTGGTGGCCAGCTACTTTGATCGAGATAAACATGGTGGCCACCATCTTTTTTTCAGGTCACGAACAACTCTTGCAGATTGGGCATGGGCTGAGTATGGTGCTTTCAATAGCTTTCCTCAACTAATTTCTGCTGAAAATTGAAGTGAGGAAGCTTCATTTAGGCCTATTAAAGGGTCCCTAAACTCCTCATTTCAACACACAACAAGCCTACAAGAAAAATCCTCAAGAAATCCTTGCTAGAAAAACCTTTGTTCTCATCATTTTCCCTTTGTAAACCCCTTTCCCGAACCCAAAATTCCTTTCCGAAAATCAGCCCCGAAAATCCCAAAAATATTAGTCCTCAGCTTAGTTTCCAAAATTACCCAAAGCTTTGTTCTTAATCCCAGTTTGTTGAAGCATTAGTTAAGTAAAGTGCTTTTCACGGCGAACGGGGCTATACTCGCCGAATTCGTGATTTTGAGGGGAGCATCCGGACGTTGATCAAAAGAAGTTCAGTCTTCGCCTATTTTACCATTTTTGGTAATTATTCTTTCCTTTATACTAGCCTCGTGCATCGTTAATTTTATTTATTTTTCCTTGTTCCATTTCCCGTATTTGTCTAAATCACTTTAAAAATTCTTTTAAAATCCCATAAATAATAAGTAGAGACTAACCATTTTGGTTAGGCGGGGTGGGTGCCTAACACCTTCTCACCTCGTAACTTAGCTCCCGAACCAAGATCACTCTGGTTACGACGGACCGGTTGTCTCGAATTTTGTACGTTGAATTTGGTTGCTTGGTTAACCTTAAAATCAAGTGGCGACTCTAACGAACGCGTGTTCTAGTACTTTCAAGGTTTCTCGCGGAGGTCACGGGTGTCCACAGTGAATGAAATCAATTGTCCATGCCATTTGTTAACCCTATTCTCACTCTTAACAACCCTAAAATGAGATCAGTTTTCAAACCCTAATTTTCTAAATGGTTAGGCTCTTGAGGAGTTGATATGTATATAGATAGCTAGGGCTATAAACGAACTGAGTTGCTCGCGAGAAGTTTGTGATTCGGCTCGTTTAGTAATCGAGCTCAAGCTCGAGTTTCAGGCTTGTTTAGTAAATGAGCTTGGTAAAGCTCGGCTCGGCTCGCAAAAGCTTGGCTCGTTTATATACGCTCAACTCGTTTAAAAAGGCTCGTTAAGGAAATTACCTTGGCTCGGCTCGATTTTTGGCTTGTTTAGTAAACGAGCCGAGCTCGAGTTGTACACAGGGCCGCCCCTGGGCATAGGCCGACAAGGCGGCCGTCTAGGGCCTCCGATTTTTGGCAAAAAAAATAGGGTCCCCAAATACTAGATCATAATAAATATTATGTATGTCAAGAATTTTTCAAACACGTAGTCAGCTGCGGTGGTTAGAGGCGTGTTGCACTTGCATGTTGACATGGGTTCGAATCCTCCATTAGGTGTGGTTAGCATAATTTTTTCCCACCTTTTACGAAAAAAAAGGCTTCCAAGCCGTCTGCTTAAGGGGTCGAACTCGCGACCTAAAGGTGTGAGGAGTCCCATGTTCCACTGAGCCAAATGGCTTTACATTGTTTCAATTGAAACATCTATAATATATAAAAACAAATTAAGGGCCCCATTATCGAATTTTGCTGTGGGCCCTTGAAATATCAGGACCGAGCCTGGCTGTACAAAGCTCGGCTCGACTCGTTTACACCCCTATTGCTAGCTAAAGTAGAAAATTGCATTTTTCCTAACGGCCGGAGATGCTCTTATGGGACTGTTTCCATTTATAAAGAGAAATGATTTTCACACCCCTCTTTTATCCCCAAACACTCCCTTTTTGTCTTTATTTACTTAAATGTACTCCCTCCGTCCCAAATTGTTGGTCTTTCTATCCATTTTGGGATGTCCCAAAATACTTATCCTATTTCTAAAAACATCCATCAAAACATGATCACTTTCCAGTTTTACCCTTGAAAAGTACTTTTTTCCATCTCAATTGGCTTGTCCATTATCTTTTGTTTTACTCCCTCCATCTCAAATTGCTGGTCCTTCTTTTCATTTTGGGATGTCCCAAAAATTTGTCTCACTTCTAAAAATATCCATCAAAACATGGTCACTTTCCAGTTTTACCCTTAAAAAGTAGTACTTTTTTCCATCTCAATTTGCTTGTCCATTATCTTTTATTTTATTACGATTTTTATGATTTTGAAAATTTTGTATAAAAAAACTACTGTAATTAATATCTATCAAACAAGATCCATATTGCATATGTTTTGAGTTTTATATAAAAAATTAGCCCCACAAAATTGGTCATAGTAATATTGGCTGGACTTAGGGGCAAAATAGAAAAGACAATACAAAATTTTCACACTCCTTAAAAACCCACTTCCCAAAAGGGGCAAGCAAATTGGGACGGAGGGAGTATAACGGGTCTTATGATTTTGAAAACTTTGTATAATAAAACTAATTGATATCTATCAAACAAGATCCATATTGCATATGTTTTGAGTTTCATATAACAAAGTAGCCCCACAAAATTGGTCACAGTAATTATTGACTGGACTTAGGGGCAAAACAGAAAAGACAATATAAAGTTTTCATACCTCATAAAAACTCACTTCCCCAAAAGGGGCAAGCAAATTGGGACGGAGGGAGTATATACCAAATTGTCCCTTATATGGGAAAAGTGACTCATTAGATAATAGTAATTTCAAGGTGAACAAAGACAATAAAGAAGTATTTCGGGATAAAAAGGGAGTGTGAAAATCATTTTCTATTATAAATTACTTTTTTTTCCTGTGTAATGGATGGAAAGTTGGAAACGACGTTTGAGAGCTGTTATTGCCATGAAACATGATACATTCCGAGGAAATATTTGGTAGAACCTAGAAAGTTGAAACACAAAAAATATAATGTAACGGATTATCAATGAAACTTGTGCACATACTGGTGACTCAACAGCTTTATATATCACAGATTTTTATACGATACCCACATACTTTAACTTAGTATTGGGTCTCGCAACAAATAGAGTTGTTGTTGCAAACCCTTCTTTTTTTTTTTTTGTTCAACGATCAGGGGTTGTTCGGATGGGTTTACACACGTATCACACGAGATTTCTCTCTCGTGTCTTTACCTCATGAAGTTGTCATTTTGAACTCAGAATGTCTGGATTTACAGCTCATTCCTATCGCTACTTGAGCTCACCCCTTTGGGTTTTGTTTTTTTTTTATTGTATAATTTACATTTGCATTTTACGTTCGAACCTCCGCATGCGAATGTAATTTTCTGGAAGAAAAAAAAAAACACGAAAAACAAAACGGAGTTGGGCTAGAAAGCCTATAATAGTTTTGTTGGTCGAAAATACTTTCAGATGACTTGGGCAAGCTCTGCCAGCCAGAAGATCACGGGCTTAATTCGGGTGTAATGTGAGCCCACCAATTGGATTGGGCTAAAATATATGGAATTTTAATTTACTGTTTGGCCCTTCATGGGTCAAGATTTGGTTATAAAAAGAAAGGAAAGGATTGGTCTAGATCTACGATGTTTGAGCCCACGTTTGCGCTCTGGGGATCTTTTACAATTTACCTGAATTTTTTTTTTTTTTATAACTTAGGTGTCTGAAAAACATTACGAATGGGAGATGAACATTTGCAAAATTAAATTTTAAAAAAAATTAAAGATAATGTCACTTATAGATTATAATTAAAGGAATAATTTTACGGTAAGCACATCTGCAAAGTCAAACATGAAATCTAATTAATATGAGTTACTCTGAAGCGAGTTCTGACCTGCTAATAACAAAGGCTCTTTTCATTACAAGACAAAAATCCTAAGTGCAGGGCTAAAGTCGGCCCAAGCCTACCCTTGACCGTGTCATTTTAAAGACCCGGTCAGGGAGTTCTAGAAATTGGGTGTAGTGTAGGATTTACAGGGAACTTGAGCTCGGTACGAGCCGAAGCCCGGCCGGCCCAGTGGCCAGTCCATTAGTATACCTCGTACCAGATGCTATTACTGATGGCTAAGGGCTTTTGCAAAATTGTTAGTATATGCTTCTTTTGAGAATTTGGAATGGAGATGGATTGACATTTGACAAGAATCATTCGTGGGAATATTTGAGAAACAAAATTCCAAGAAGTTCAAAATGCAATGAAACCTTGAAAGTTCTGTCTCTGTCAATCATTTGTCCTTATTATGTATAGGATTTGGGGGGCGCCCACGAAAATTGAAAGAAAAAGAAAGATGGAACATTCAATTCAAAGGAGATAACTAGACTTGAAAGTTAATGGTGAAAACAGTAGCAGTGCCAGTGAACTTGACTTGTAAAATGATTGGGGGGGGGGGGGGGGGCATTTTGAAAGAATCGAGATTGTGGGTTGACCTAGGTCACTTGTATTTTTCGGTTCGAATCTCCATTCTGATTCCCAGTTTTCGTTGTGTACTTATGCTCTTAATCCTAGTCCTTACACGTCTGACACCTTGTCTTATTGGCAAACTCAATAATGTTAGAGTAGTTAAATTAGCACATTAGAAGATTAGTGAAACTCGTTATCTCCCGAGTGTACTCCTGATGCCGTTAGGCCAAATAACACTTTCATGTTTTCATTAATTCCTACCTGACCTAGTCCATGCTTATACCTTATTCAAACCCAAACAATATATAAACTTGATATTCCAAAATATATGATTTCATCAATAATTTCATCTTCAATTCCAAAGAAATCAATGCCATTACCTTCAAGAGAAACAAATGAGTGTTTTTTTCTCAAATCATACTTTAGTTGTAAATTATTTTAAATAAAACATAGTAATAAAATTATGCCTTTACTATTATTCAAAAAAAAAAAAATTTATTGATCCATATATATAGATCTTCATGGCCCAACAAGATTTGTTTACTTGGATTGAGTTGGATCGCTCTTGGATTTGCTTTGGGAGGTGGCAGTGATAGCCTTTTAGATCATTAGATGTCCACACAAAATCCACATTAATTTTTTCCCTCTGCGTAATAGAAGTCAAATCATAATGTAAATTAAGGCGTTGAATTCTGGTGTTTTATTTATCTTCGTTTTTGTAATTATAATGGTGTCTTTTCAGCAGCTTGAACCTTTTGATGTTAATCCCTTTCGCAACTTGCTTGTATTTTGGCTTCTCTTTTAAGCAAAATGACTAGAAGGTGACCAGTCTAGCTTTTTCCCATGGGCGAGCATAACCTCTTCTTTCTCGTATCTTTCACATTAAACTAGTTATTGGTTACCTCGGAACACTATAACATCACTTACGTTACGGTATACTTTTGCCCCAATAAAACTTATTATGTGTGCTACTTATCCTTTATTATCAACACTCCAACAAAACTGTACATGTGTGCATGTTATTATTCTCGTTGTAAAATTTGTCGTCACGCAATTCGGTACTACGTGAAAATCTCACATTGAACTCTTGAAACATTGAATAATTTCTCTCAAATGATCGCCATAAGATTTCATTTTTTAAACTTATCCTAGTATCGATCTCCATTAGTGGTATGGTCTGAATGGTGCATGATTTGATAGTGATTAGTGATGGCTGAAAAGTACAAGAGGAATAATATTATTCATGCAGTCATCCATCACAAACTCCTTTGTGGGATTCTGTCCATATGCTGGCCCATTGTAACTTTTGTAATCATTATTAAATTCATAAAAAAACATGTGGTTATTTATTACGAAGGTATCTGGTCACATGGTTGCCAATTCAATAGTACTAGTATGCATTTCAAAGAATGTTAGTGGACTTTTTATTACTCTCCCCTCCCAATTTGTTTGTCCCTTTTGGATAAGTGAGTTTTTAAAGGGTGTGAAAATTTTGTATCGTCTTTTTTTTTTTGCTCCTAAGTCCAGTCAATATTACTGTGGCCAATTTTGTGGGGCTAATTTTTTATATGAAACTGAAAACATATGCAATATGGATCTTGTTTGATAGATATCAATTGGTTTTACTATACAAAATTTTCAAAATCATAAGAACCATTATAAAAAAAAAGATAATGGTTAAGCCAATTGAGATGGAAAAATTATTTTTCAAGGGTAAAACTGGAAAACGACCATGTTTTCATTGATGTTTTCAAAAATAGGACAAATATTTTGAGACATTCCAAAATGAAAAGAAGGACCAGCAATTTGGGACAGATGAAGTATTATTATTAGAAAAGTAAGAACTTCATTCATAAAAATATGACCTGCTTTTGGTCTTGATTTATCTACATTTGATTTGGAATGGGTCAAGTTGTTGGTGCCAAGAGATCTCTTTGACAGAGCTTCTTTTGTCCTTAGAGCAAGCCCAACAAACTCCCTAAATTGGCTCCCATCCCTATTTTAGGGAGCCAAACCCCAATATTAGGCTCCAACAAACTCCCTAAACCCCTCCCTAAAATACAAAAATGAATAGTGCCTC
>JAXBDA010002397.1:0-43044 GCA_036023075.1 Gaultheria prostrata
CTCCGCCTGAGCCCTCTCGCCCGGGGCCTTCGGCTAGGCGCCTAGGGGCTCCGCCTGAGCCCTCTCGCCTGGACACTCTTTCGCCTAGCGCTCTGCCTGGGGCCTTCGGCTAGGCGCCTAGAAGTTTCGCCAGAGCTCTCTCGCCTAGCGCTCCGTCTGGACACTTTTTCGCCTAGCGCTCTGCCTGGGGCCTTCGGCTAGGCGCCTAGAAGATTCGCTAGAGCTCTCTCGCCTAGCGCTCCGTCTGGACACTCTTTCGCCTAGCGCTCTTGCCTGGGGTCTTCGGCTAGGCGCCTAGGGGCTCCGTCGGAGCCCTCTCGCCTAGCGCTCCATCTGGACACTCTTTCGCCTAGCGCTCCGCCTGAGCGCTTTTGCCTATCGCTCCGCCTGGCCTAGGGAGCTTGCCTAAGGAGAAGACTTGCACAGGTGACAACCGTGTTAGTGCCTAGCTCAGACGGTGGTGGTCCGGGAAGGCACTCCGACGGTCAAGTAAGCAACCGGAGGTGGTGATGTGACTCGAAATATAGAAAGGAACATATGTAGAGAGAGAAAGTGAGAGAGAGGGGTTAAGGAGTGTGAAAAAACCTCCTCCTTCAGGTTGGGAGAGTCCACCCTTTATAGGCAAGGGGGTGCTTGGGCTCCAAGCCCTCCACGCGCCTTACGCGTCGTCGGTTCCCTAAGCACATCACGTGGCCTGGTCAGAACGCCTACAGGCTAGTTGCTTCGAATGACGTCTCTCCTATCACCTGTCGCAACTTTTGCAGCACGCCACCTGACATGCCGCCTGACACACGCCACCTAACGTCAAACCTAACATGTTAAGCACGCGTAATAGCGACCCCTCAGAACCCACCGGTTCGGCAGAGTCAGGTCGGCTCGGCCACAGGTGATTGGTTCGGCCAAGAGTGCTCGGCTCGGCCAAGTGTTCGGCTTTGCCTGGCTGACGAATGAGTCCGCCTAGCGCCTAGCGGAGGAGACCCTCGGATGGATGAGACCGCCTAGAGCCTAACGGATGAGGCCGCCTAGCGGACGAGTCCCTCAGACAGATGAGGCCGCCTAGCGGAGGAGACCCTCAGACGGATGAGGCCGCCTAGAGCCTAGCGGACGAGTCCCTCAGACAGATGAGGCCGCCTAGAGCCTAGTGGACGAGTCCCTCGGAAAGTTGAGGTCGCCTAGCTCCTAGCGGATGAGTCCGCCTAGCGGACGAGTCCCTCGGACGGATGAGGCCGCCTAGCGGATGAGTCCGCCTAGCGCCGAGTCCCTCGGACGGATGAGGCCGCCTAGTGCCTAGCGGATGAGACCATCGGACGGATGAGGCCGCCTAGCGCCTAGCGAATGAGTCCGCCTAGCGCCTAGCTGACCAGTCCCTCGGACGGATGAGGCCGCCTAGCGCTGAGCGGATGAGTTCACCTAGCGCCGAGTGGATGAGTCCGCCTAGCGGACGAGCCCCTCGGACGGATGAGGCCGCCTAGCGCCGAGCGGACAAGTCCCTCGGACGGATGAGTCCGCCTAGCGCCTAGCGGACGAGACCCATGGATGAGGCTGCCTAGCGGATGAGTCCGCCTAGCGGACGAGTCCCTCGGATAGATGAGGCCGCCTAGCCCCTAGCGGATGAGTCCGTCTAGCGCCGAGCGAACGAGTCCCTTGGACGGATGAGACCGCCTAGCGCCGAGCAGGCGAGACCCTCGGACGGATGAGGCCGCCTAGCGCCTAGCTGACGAGTCCCCCGGACGGATGAGGCCGCCTAGCGCCGAACGGATGAGTTCACCTAGCGCCGAGTGGATGAGTCCGCCTAGCGGACGAGTCACTCGGACGGATGAGGCCGCCTAGCGAAGGAGTCCGCCTAGCGCTTGAAGTTAGTATGGATCCTGGTCTGTTAGGCCTTTTGAGGAAAGCATAATTTGGGCCACTACATGGTTTTTTTTTTTTCTTCCAATCAAGAGAATATTTAAAGAAGAAGGTCTACCAAAAATATTGACAATTATAGCTGTTTTGCATACAACAATCCCAAATAAAGAAAAACAGAACAAGAAAATAATCATCTAGAATAGGAGCTCCAAAGTGAAAAATAATAATTTTTCTTTTTCTTTGACAACGAGTTTGTAATAAATTTGGAGTAGATTTTAAAATTTTAGTTTCTATTAAAAAGTAATTTTTAGTTAACGAAGTTTTATAAACAGATTTTTAAATTCTAGGTAATTCATAAAAATTGAGAAACTGTCTAAAATTAATTTTAAAGAAACTACGTTAACAAGTGTCGCAAAAGTTTACCTTGTAACTAAAAATCCATGACTTTATTCTAGAGTGTACAGGTGGGTAACCAACCGAGTTAGTAGAGAAAATGGTATACCTCTCGCCTATTTAATTCATCATCATACGACAATGACCTATTTGGCTTTATTCCTTTTTTTGGTGGTACCTTTATTTTTTTGTTGGTTTGGCGGTGAGAGGTGTCTGAGGCAGCTTGCACATCTCGATCAGATCCTCTCTTTAATCCGGTCATGAGCAGTTCATCCATGCCGGAACTAAGAAATCGACAAGAGAAGTTCATACAGCCTAGAAATTGTCAAGTTTCACACCCAATATGTTCCCCCCCTTCACTCCCCCCCCCCCCCCCCGAAAATAGAGAGAATTCTATTAAGCACTGAGCAATGCCGATAACCTACCCAAAATGTTTGAATTGACAGATTATTCTCCACACTTGAGCTATCCCTTGGGATTATTGGTTTTATTCAAGAAGCAGCTTGCAACTACCAAAGAGTAGGGATGACAATTTCGCCAAAAATCGATGGATATCCGAACCAAATCGACCCTATCGGGGCAATTTTTCTTATTTTTTCCCTACCCATGGGGCGGGTTTGGTTTTGGGTTCGGTCTTAGAAAGTATTCGGCCAAATCCAAACCCAAACCGATCCATATAATATGACTTATAGGACATATATATATTACTTATATACATGTAATTTTAATTTTCCAATTCATAACTTTTAGTGACTTTTCATTTCATCTCCCTCCTTATTCCTCTCAAATCCCTTAAAAATTTAAAGAGTCTCTATAGGATCTTGAAATCATTAATTAGTTGTTACTAGTTTGTTTTACCCACCACGACCTTATTTATGTTCATTAATGGAATGAATATTCTACCGAATTTTCTCTTTGCCGTATTCCCTTTCTGTATTCCATTTATTTGTATTAATACGGGTTTGGTACGGTTTGGATAAAATCCAAATTCATATGGTTTGGTTATGGTCTACTAAAAATCATAATCATCGGATATCGGTTTAGATTTGGGTATAGATAAATACTTTGGATTTGGATATGGTAATTACAAATCCGGACCAAACCGATCTATTGTCATCCTTACCAAACAGTTGGACTTTTGGAAAAGGGTAAAGAGGTATCGTGTAAAAAGAGAGTTAAAAGTAGGGGTATTTGCACTTACACCCCCTGTACTTTGCTCGATTTGCAAACACACCCCTTATACTTTTTTTGGCACTTACACCCCCTTCAGTGAACCCAAATTTTGCTTAAGTTCGGACTTCAACTTTTCTGATCAAATTTCGATGATCTGATCCGTTCAATGTGTTCGGGACGTGTTTTCAAGGGTACACATCAAGAATCAACCAAAAAAAAGATCGCGAAGGGCTTGGATTAAGCAGTTTTCTGTAAAACAATAGATGTTCGGATCAAGCCCTTCATGGTCATTTTTTTTTCCAATTCCTCGTGGGCACCTTTGAAAACACATTCTGAACACATTGGACGGTTCGGATCATCGAAATTTGATTGGGAAAGTCAAAGTCCGAACCTAAGCGAAATTCGGGTTTTTGGAGGGGTGTAAGTGCCTAAAAAAAAGTACAAGGGATGTCTTTGCAAATTGAGTAAAGTACAGGGGTGTAAGTGCAAATACCCCTTAAAAGTAAGTACAATGATTAATGACAAAATATAACAGAAGGAGATAAAAGGGAAACTACAAACTTGTCCATTGGTTAGCCAAAAATGATGTTAGCCATTTTTTGGCTGATTTTTCCAATTGCATCCCTTGAATGTTGGACTTGGTGTTGGACTTTGATGGTTATTTCAGTCTTTTCACAAGATGGTGACTTTTGGGATTTTCCATTTGGGTTTTTTTTGTTGTCTTCTTGTCGAAGGGCATTTTGGTCAATACAATAAAAGTAGCCTAATACAACAAAAGAAAAATAGTCTAATAAAACAAAGTAGCCTAATAAAACAAATGTTGGTCCTTCCCCTAAAAAAAATGGGTAAAAGTCATACTACTGTATTTTTTTTTTGATTCTTTCATCGAGATAAACCAATAATCACAAAAAACTCGACACAAACTAACAAACACAAAAAAAAAAAGGAAATGATTTTGGCACTCTCTAAATTGATCTTGGCACTCGAAAAATGGAGTGCCAGAATCAATCTCTGTGTGGACTTGATCTTGACACTTCCAAAATTAATTTTGATACTGGCTGATACTCGGGCACGAGGCATCGCACCTAGTAGTGCTGATTAAGCCCAATGATTAGCTTAAAATTTGAGAAGAATCCAATTACTAAATGGATTCATTCCAACACTTTTTAATTGATGTATTTTCTCCGGTCCATTAAAATGGATTAGAGGGTCTGGTTCATGCCGTTTTGAGGATTTTTCCTGGCACTGGCACACCTCCATCACGGAAATGGGGTGGGTGGGGTGCTGTGCACTCGGGATCACAAGGTTTGTTCACTTCTAGGAATGGCCAAGAACATCAATCGCGCTACAAATTACAAAATCACATTGATTAGATTGTTTAGTACTGATTTCAGTGCACATTTATAGTAGAAAAAGAGATTACCTACAATACTGGATGGAAATCTATTTATATCAGTTATCCGGAATGATATCAAATGATATCTGTCTCTCCTCTCATCTCTCTATTTTTAGGTCCCGCGGGGCCTGTTGTCCGCAGGGTCAATAGGCCCTGCCAATCCCCTTCCGCGTCGTTTGTTTCGCTCATCAACGGCTCGGATTGAATCAAACAATGGACGATTCGGATACACTTTGGAGACGTGAAATCTGAGCTGTTGATGCGCGAAATGGACGGTCAAATGGGGTCAGCACCCCCTACCGACCCCAAGAGACGGCAGGGTCCCCCAATTCCTATTTTTAACTGGTTCATCATTCGTGAATTTTTGTCTTTAGTAGATTATTTATTTATTTTTCAATTTTTGGATTGTCTATAGCGTATTTCTATTGAAAAAATAACAAAAATATTAAAATGTTAAAATAATTGACTAGAGATGAAAAAATGTGCAACCCTGTGGAACTTTTTAAAAAAACTAGCAAAGCAAAAATATCGAATGATTTGAAGGATAGATCCGAGAAAAATATAAAAACAAGGATCAAAGAAAATTCCTCTCCAAGTGATTATCCATCATTTGCAGTAGCGACGCCACAAAGAAAGATGTGGGGTCGGGTGATCTCATGGGAAATAAAAATTTAATAGTACTATATTAATTAATTTCATAAATAATCCCATCAAAATTTAATTTTTAGTCTTTGAAACCCACTAAAAGTCCTTAGAAAATACTATCAAATCAAATGAAAGGGCTAAAACCCAGTCATTACCCCTCCGTTCTCTCTTCCTTCATTCGTTGGGTAGTCTATCGGAATTCTCGTCAATTTTCTCTTGCTCTAGTCAACATCAAACACTAACCATTGGTACATATTTTAGTGTTTACTCCTCTAATATACATCGATGTTTGTGAATGACCATTGATCATTGGGTGCCTACTTGTAGCAAGTATATACGTTGTTTTCGGCAAGAACCTCCTCTATCAATAGACACTTAGTTTCATTTTGTGTAGTAGTTTGGATGTGAATATAGCACTTTTGGAGCAACTCCAATGGTTCCGTCCATTTTTTGGTGTCAAAGTCAAAATTTGTCTTACTAAATTGTTTTTTGCTATACCTTCGCTCAATTACTCCAATGGTGTCGTAGCTGTTTTTTAGGAATTTGGAGTTGCTGCTGTGCAGCCACATGCATAGCAGGTGTTGTGCACCATCCGGACCGTCCGTTACTCGGATGGATGACCCAGATTTCATCTTGTACGCACGACAACGAACGACTCGGATGCAAAGGTGCCGAGGTGAAATCCGGGCCGTCCATCCGAACAACGGACGGCCCGGATGGTGCACAGCAGAAACCCCTTGTCTGTTTTTTAGAAATCATCTTTCTCAAATAATCACAATAATTGGATCATGGTCAAGTAGAAGAACTCTCACAAGCGGCTGATTCATAAAATCAGTGTATATTATTGCACAAAATCAATTGATTATTGCACATAAAAAGTACAATAAATTTTTGCAAAAAACCAGTAGATTGTTGCCTATACGCTGGCTCAAATGGCCACGACCATTTTCTCAGCCAAATTTGGCCATCAAAATGGGTAAGCCGTAGCGTTTTTTTTACGAGCTACAATTCATATAGTCACGTTAAATAATTCTCAGTGGAGTTTAACACCACAAAAAATAAACTTGAAAATGACTCGTGTGGCTTGTGTTACTTGAAAATTCATCAACTAGATAATCGTTTGAATCGATCGGACGCAGGATTAAGAATTTGACATGATTTGCGGGAACCACTCCGATCGATCGTCAGTAGTTTTACCCAAAAAAAAAATCAAAAGTGTACTATAACTAAAAAGAAAATTGGGGAAGAGTGCAGAGACCAAACACCCCCCTCGCACCCCCGGTCCGCTGACTCACTCCGCCCCTTGTTCCATTTCAATACCAACCAATTAGGTTTCGAATCATGTTTCTTGAAAATACATCAACTAAATTATCGGTGGAATCGAAACATGTCTTTCCATTTCAACCATTTAGGTTTTGAAAAAGACATTTGCTCTGCATCATTATTAGTTTGATAAAAAATCAATATATACAATCATTTAAAAGTGCATTTCTCTCTTTATGAAGAATTTTATTTTCTTCACATATCTAGCTTTATTTATGAAGAGTAGCACTAAATTAAGCTTTATTCCCCTAAAATTAATTAGCAAAATAAAGGGGATGATCTTCCAAAGCAATAAGGAGGATTGGTTTATATGCCTTTACAAAAGGAGAATTGCATCCTTGCTTTCAAAAAAACAATCCTTCCCTTACACATAATGGTGACCTTGAGCTTGTTTGGGATTAGAAATGAGGGATAATAAGGATGAGGGGACACAAGAGCCCACATGCTTCTCATTATTCTTTAGTTTCGTATTTGGTGAACTCGGGATTAGCCACAGGATTGGACAATATGAGACTATTTGTCCAGTTAGTAGCCGAAACTAATACCACAGGGAGGGATGGTATTAGCTAGTCCCCTCCCCTCCCCTGATTTATCTCCTTCCTCATCCAACGGTCAAAAGTAATTCCCACCATCTTTATCCCACTCTAATCATATAAAGTAATTCCAATACTCATATAATTTCACACTTTATCGCGTGGATTCCACTTGTACTCTCTATTCCCATATTTAACCCCATGTTATTTGAATCATTCCTAAAGTTAGTCTCACAATTAAAGTTACCGTTATTGTTATTCATCCGAATGTAGGTTGTGCTTCCCTATATTTTATCAATCCATTAATTGGAATCTTATCTAATTTTATTTATTTTTTTATCATACGTCACTCCTAATCTATTATATGGGAGTGGGGAATAGGACTCGATCCCGAGATGCAGTATAGGACGTCCAGGAGCTCTACCGCATGAGCTAGCCACCACTTGCGAATCTTATCTAATTCAAAATGTAGGTTGGGCTTCTTCCTAGTTCCACTTAAGCTCTAGAACCATTTGTTTGGTAGGACTAATATTGAAGATAATTGTAATTAAAAAATAAATTTAATTATACTGTCGTAGCTTGTAGTAATATTTTTGTCTTTTTGCAAGATTTGGAAGGTTTCAAACAGTGTAGTTTTTTGAACAGCCAAACAGTGTAGTTGAGCTGCAAGCATTATCCTAGCAAAAGAACTTTGACTTCTTTTGTATCTTGCCCAGTCGCCACAGATGGAAAACCTTTTGTTTTTTTATTCCAAATCTCTGGTCTTTATTTTCTATTCTCTCCGTCCCTTTTTAATTATTGAGTATTTTATTTTGGTTTCTCCGTTAATAAATATATGTTTTAAAAATTTAATTAATAGGTAAAAATTTGTACAATTATTGTTTTGCCCTTTTGAACAGTTAATGTGAATAAAGTTAATGGGTAAATGTGGAGGTAAAAATTGATGTGAAAGGTGTAAAGTGAAGATAAAAGTTGATGTGAAATGAATATTAATGGCGTTTTTTTAATAAGTTGGAATTACGAAGCAACATACTTAAAAAGTGACGGAAGAACTACTATTTGCTTGTAAAATTTTGCTTATAACATTATTCTTACCCTTCATTTTCAAAATTTAGTTGAATACATACAAAATGTTTTTTTTTCTTTTTGGGAAATTATTTTCACACTCTTTTTTAATAAATGCACTCCATTATTGTCTTACAATAAATTTTTATGTGTAATTTTATCACTAAAAGACAAAAAAAAATGTATAAGAAGAATATGGATGTGAAAATCATTAAATATCCTTTTTTGTTGTCAAAGTTGGAATCAAAAGGGGCAAAGACAAATTTGATGGCTCATGAGCTTTCCCCCAAAAGGAGATTAAAAAATTGTAAGGAGTGAAGGCCCCATCAGTATGTCAGCTATAATAATGCTAAGCTATAAAAGATTCCTGAAACAGTGGCTATAGGGGAAAGGAAGTCTCCAGACTCTCCACCATTTGCCATCAAATTTTTTTTCTTAGTTAGGGTGTCTGAGCCAACTCACTCGTTCGATTAATCACCTCCATGATCCGATGAAAGGCGGTATATCCACGTGATCAGGGGATTTATGAAAAATTTCTTTCTTGAAATTAACCCAAAAAAATAAATCCTGGTCAACCAACCGGACTACTCCTAAGGTAAGTGAGGCTTTTAATTATTAGCTGGGGACTGAACTTTAATTCTGAACATCTCCCCTTACCCATACAGGGGGCTTGAACACCTGTTTCTTTTTTGACATTGATGACGAGAGATTCCAAACCTCTCTTGATGTGTTTTTCAGTTTTTTATGTGGTGGTAGAGGTTGGACAAACTGAAGAAAATGATGGCTGAGAGAATATCCAACTCAATTCTCAATTAGGGGTGATTTGGCTAAAACAGTAATCATTTGTCTTTATTAAAAAAAAATTTGCATTGTTAGTTTTACATCGATTTTTTGTGAATTATTCGTTCGTCACGACAAGAAGAATCTAAAAACTCAAAAAACTTATAAATTTTTTTAAGGAGAATGCTACGGTACACGGCCCCTTTGGGCTCAAATATGAGATTTTGTGGCTAGAGGTATGAAATGGCGTATTGTATGGACCTTTGACCAAATGGACGGCCGAGATTGCGCCACATATGCAATAAAACTGATCATTTTTCATCTCATATGGAGAGCCACAAAAAATTATAAAACACCGTGTGATATCTCATATGACGGCTTTGGGTTTTAAAAATCTCATACATAAAGCCACAAATTCTTATAAAAGGTACCAGAAAAGTAAAAAAGAGCCACAAAATCTCATATTGACAAAAAAATAAACCATTTAATGGAAAATGCTAACTAACGTTGGGCACATGTTAAGGTTGAAAAAGTATATTGAAATGTGTGAAAAGTGTATAAGAATATATGAAAGTGTAAAAAGTGTATTGGAGTGTGTATTTTCTCTGTTTGTTTGTGCATAGAAATTCATTTTGCCTTGTGACTGTTTGGAACCTATTTAAAATCGGCCATCGCCGTCCTTTACTCCTCGTCGTCATTGTTCATTCGCCTGTCGCCATTCGCTTACTCCTCGAAGACGCAGGTCGGACTGGTTTAAAATATTGGTTCTTAACATTATTTTGGGGTTAAATTATGTTTTCTTTTACAGTTAAATTATAATAGAACATCAACAAAAACAGAGGGAGGAAGAACCCTCTTGTTGTTCTTCAAACCAGGAGTGGATAATGTTGTCTTAGAAAGTGATATTCCTTCTCGGTCGAATGTTGATAATTCAATTACCAATGAGTAACCTCCTCCTAAAATTTAATTCAACGAGTCGAATTTGATGATACTTTTCTTGTACAGAAGCCGAGGTTACGTTCTCCAATATGGTAACATCCTATTAATCAACATAATGCAATTGACGAGCTTAAGTATTTATGCACAAGTTTGTCAGACTCTTAGTTTGTGTGTGTGGGTTAACCCAGGGTAAATTTATGTCCTAACTCCACCCTTGGCTCTAGTGTGAGAGGGGAGAGACCGGAGAGGTGAGGGAGGAGAGTGAACTGTGAATAAAATATTAAGTGAACAGTACCTCTTCAGATCTATAGAGGTTTGTTGAGGTACTGTAGCTTGAGCAAAAATGTTGAGAGGTTCGTAGAGGCTGCTGTATAGAGGTTTTGAGATTATTCTTAGTCAAAATACCTACAAATTGAGTTTGTTGAGCCTTGTTGCGGATGCCCCAACTAACATAGTTGATACTGCCAAAATGTCATAAACTGGCTTATACGACAATTGACAATTATACATTCTTTCCCTGTGTCTTTTCTATGGAACTCATAATTAGTATTGGTGTTCATTATTTTAAAGGAGGAATTGGGAAAAAGTATTATTTAGTATGTATTAAAAAATAATTCACTAATTTATGGTAGGTCTATATATGGATATGACGTTATTGGGTACGGACCATTAAAGATGCTTTGACACCAAATCTGGTGCACTAGTAGATCTATAAAATGGTATCATAAACTTGGTTAATCAATAATGACTTTAAATAAAGGTGTTGGTATATGGTGGACCACGACATGAATTTAGGAGTTTGCTTCTTCCTACGATTTTAGATTTGAAACATCGATGGTGCTATTAACCTTTTTAAACTCAGTTAATACGAAGTTTTGTTTCGGCTTTAATTGAACTCTCTGTAAATGAATGGTGAGATTAAGTTCCAAAATTAGTTGTAGTGCATGTAAACTGGACTGTGAGTTAACAAAATAAATCAATTATGACTAGGATAAGAATGGCATTATAGCACTTTCAACTGAGAGTTTGGGTGGTCACTAAACCAATTTATAACACTGTGAGCTGATGATCTAACTTTGGCCTAATAGGACCCTCAACTAATCGTAATTCATACCTTTACTCAATGGGTTTATTGTCGCATATAATGGGGCTCAGATGAGATTGTCCATTGTGCCTCACTCTGCAACAAATGTAAACCCCTCCCATATCGAAAGTCTACACGAGTGATTCTGAACTATGTAAGTTATTTTTGATAACTTACCTAAGTATTTTGGGCTGTGTGGTTAGACTCCAACAAGTAATTGGGCTATTGGTCTACATGAAGGCGTTATATGTGGTATTAGAGCCCCACCATCGGCCAAGTGATGAGCAAGATGCATTTTGCCACAATGGAGACCAGATGAGATTGTTGGAACTAGGCAATGAGGATGTTGCATCTGTAAAGAGAAAAGATTGTAATACTCCATATGTAGGAGAAGTGAGCGATTAGTCTCACATTGGTTGAACGTTAGAATCTCACTTCACTATATTTAATGCCCACCTAGGGCTACATGCCATCTTTTTAGCTACTATATAAGTTTCGCGGCCAAGTGTTTAGATCAAAAGGTGATCCATGCTCAACTTGGGTTAGGTTGTTATATCAAACATTATAAAGAGTTCAAATCTTATGTACTTGATTTTGCATTTACTATTTTTTTTAAAGAAATTAATCCATAAAAGATTTTTGCCAATGACTTTTCAAAAACTAGGGACACTCTCTCGTGCTCAGCACGAGGATTTCGCCCGTTGAGCTGGAAACGTCAATTTAAATGGTTCCAAAAGTATTAGCGAAATGTCAATTTGGTCTTCAATATAAAAACCGTGTCTATTACATCCCAATGTTTACAATATGTATTTAAACGGTCTCTAAGACTAACCCTATCTACATTCACCGTCAAGTACAAGGGTATTTTCGAGATTTTATTAAAGTATTTACCTGGTGAAAAGGAAATTCTATTCCCACCCCCTTAATTTCTTACTACCCACTCATATTTTATTTATCCAATCCATCTAATATTTGCTAAACTTTCCCCCAATTCTCTCAGAACCCTCCTCTACATCTTTACCCACCACTATCAAATTCAATCATCATGAACCAGTGTCCACTTCCCACCCTTCATCACCAAACGTTCAAACCACCACTACCAGTGCCCATTGTGCTATATTTAATCTTTAAAGTACAAACCAAACCAAAGTTAAGGACCAGGATTTTGGCTCCGTTCTCTCTAGGACCAGGGAAAGGCAATTTCTATTGGCAACCCAGTTTTTGCTATTTTCCTCCCACTCTTTTTTTCCACTTTGGAGACAAAAATACCCTAAAGTATAAAGACTATATTATCCTTCTTCTACCTCCTTCCTCCTAGCCACCACCGCCACTCACCACCATAGCCACCGCCACCACTCACCTCCATAACCACCACCGCCACCACTCACCTCCATTACCACCACCACCCTCTGAAAATCACATCTCTCTCTCCTCGTCTGGTTCTCTTGCTACCCATCATCCATGGAAGCAACATCAGTTGAAAGATTTGTACTAGTATCCAACCAGGACAACTCGAATGCAGTACCTCATCTAACTCGTGAGAACCCTTTGTACCAGTAGCGCACTAGTAACAAATGCCTATCAGATTATACAACATGAAAACTAACATAATTGTCGTACCTTAGCATCCGATAAGTTACATTTGGTTTAGATTATACAATCCGAGAAGCTATTAGTAGCGATTTTTTGCTAAAACAAACAGGAATCTAAATTAAAAAAATAAACACATCGTATGTTAGAATCCGAACATATTTATTCCTTTCAGATTATACAATCCGACAAGTTACATGTCTTTAAGATTATGCAATATGACAAGTTAGATCGTTGCCTTTCGAATCCATTTGTACCAGTATCCTACCAGTACAACTCGTCGTGGTGGTGTTGATGGTGGTGGATTTCAGAATCAGATTTCGTCGGTGGTGGTGGTGGTTCCTGTTGTTGTTGTTGGGAAGATGGACAGACGCGAAGAGAGACAAACGAAGAGGGACAAACGCGAGAGAGTTGTGAGAGAAGGGGAGGTGTGAGAGAAGGGGAGGGAGAAATAGGTGATGCGCCGTTCTTGGCGCTGGTGCGTCGTTCGTGGTGGCGGTGGAATCGGGTCTAAGGTGGGGACGATGGAGACAGGGATAGAGATAGAGATAGAGAGGGGAGAGAGATTAGGTTAGATTTTGATTTTTGTTTTAGGAAAGGGGTATTTTTCATTGGTGGTGGCTATAGAGGTGAGTGGTGGCTATGGCTAGGGGGGGTTCAAAATCGGAAACTTAGGGAATTTTTTGGGTTGAAATTAGCAAAATATGGGTTTCTTTTAAAATTTGAAGTGGTTAAAAAAAGGTGGGAGCAAAATAGCAAAAAATGGGTTGCCAATAAAAATTGCCCCAAGGAAAAGCATCACCCCAAACCAAAGTTACTCAAACGCCCTCAAAGACCAATACAAAATAATGTGTAAAAACAGGACATGGATGCATGGAAAAATGTAAAAGTTAGAAAACCCATATTAGTAATTGTGGAAATTCGGAAAACTCTTTTAAAATACGGAAATACCCCGAGCCCAAATCAACAAATGACCAAACAAATTGGAGAAGCCATCTCTGTTATGAGCTCTTGTTTATTGGAAAGGACAAGATTTTCGACAATGACAGGAAACAATTAAAAATACCAGTAGAGTTGAGAAAACAAAAATAGACAAGGATTTGAGCCTCTTACCTCCCCTTCCGGAACAAATTGGGATTAATATGCTGATGGCCATAAGAGAACAAAAACACATAAGCAGACAAAATGGGAAAGTTAGCTGGTTTGGGGGCAACCTCAAAGAAAGATCAAAGATGGATAGTATAATACTCCTAAATTACTAGAAGAAAGAAACAGAATACTTTCTTAATACTACTATTCGACTGTTTGTACGAAAACTATGTTAAATTAGTGAAAATATCACCAATTTGGATGGCAACGCAAGTTGATGTGGTTGATGTTGTAGCGGAGTATTAGTCCCTTGCGTTATCGTACAAGTTATCAGCCCATTGGCACAAACGAGTTTTCAAAGCCGAGTGGGTATCGCGTGGTATCCGTGCACGCACATCGACAGTCCATTTTGGGGTTGGAATGGACGGTCAGGATTTGGAGAGAGAAACATGAGAGAGAAAGGGGAGAGATTGGAAGAGAGATAGGGTTTCAATCTGGGTCATCCAATACACTTTTGGACGGTCCGGATGCAGCGTTCGAGTATCACATAGGTTTGGCCACATGGTACCCATCCGGTACCAAAATTATTTTCCATTGGCACAATGGCCACCATCTTGTCAAGACAGGTGGTTGGTTGAGTATATAATTTTCTTAAACACCTTATCAGCCCTTTCATTTAAATCAATTTTCTAAAAATTTTAGAGTTCCTCTAACAAAATATCTTAAGAATTACGGATGGTTGATAGTAGTTTTTAAGATCCTACTAAACTCTATCAAAAAACTACTTTTGAGAAGACATCTTCATGTTCTGTGAAATTATTTTTGCTCAAAAATATGATATGAAAAACGAGGGTTCTAATTTTGAAAAACAACTTGTTAAATATTTTCTAAAAGATTAATTTTGGAATGTAGCTGGTACTATTACTACATTTAACTTTATTTTCTGTTATAAAATCCAACTTTTTAATCTTTTAGGTTTAAAATAAGTACAATAAAGAATAAATGGATAAAATTGTAAATTGCAACTGCAAAAAAGTAAAAATGATACTTTTTGAATGAAAATATTTATACTTTATCTTCAACAAACTTTTCAATGCAAGTGGAGTAGTAGTACAATAGTACACACCTTGTACTCTTACTTGCAATACGTTGTGGTTTCAAACCTCACCCATCTCATTTTCTATCAATTAAGTTATTACTATCATTTAAAAAAAGAAAAGAAGAGAGAACAGTCTTTTGTTGAATTTAAAGAATTACAAACATTTTGGACAAGTGAAATTCCACAAATTCAGTTGAAACTCAGGGGGTGTTTGGCAACCTGTTTTATATTTTCATTTTCACTTTTTGAAGTTTTGAATGTTTGGAAGACTTCGGGGTGTCTCGGAAACTCATTTTCAATTTTTCATTTTTAACTTTTTGGCTTTTTAGCTTTTTGAATTATAGTCAGAATGTATTTTGAATATGGTAAAATGTTTGAGAGAAATATGCATAATATATCTTGCAATAGAGGTAGTGTTTGAGAGATATGTGCAGAATACATTATGTAGGTCTTTTTGTTAATCAAAATGAGAAAAGTGAAAATGAGAAGTTGAAAAGCTCCCCTCATCCTACTTTTGGCTTCTCCTCTCTAATGTCAAAAATGGAAAATGAGTTTTGGTGGAATGCATTTTGCTTGTTGACATCCAAACACCAAAAATGAGAAAATGGAAAATGGAAAATGCAATAAGTAGCCATCCAAACACCCTCTTCATACGTAACACATTTCTAGAAATGGTTTTTGATTTTTGGATATTAGAGAGAAGAAGCCAAAAGTAGGGTGAGAGAAGTTTTTTTAACTTCTATTTTTCTACTTCTCTCATATTGATTAACAAAAAGATTTATAAAATGTATTCTACACATATCTCTCAAACACTACTATTGTTTGCAAAATACATTCTGCATATATCTCCCAAATACTATACAGATTTAATAATATATTCTAGTCAAAAAACCAAATGAAAAACGAAAAACTGAAGCTCACAACACCTATGAGTCCATTGAAAACGCTAGTTGGGGTAGAATCTATTTAAGAAGTTATTCTCAATGGCATTGAGATAATGTTGAGTACGAATCTATTTCACACCAATATGTAGAGTCTAGACATTTAGAAATGGGTCCCACACGATTCAGATTCATGCTCAACCTTACTAGGGTAATGAATAATTTATCCAAATTATCCTACTTAAGAGTCGTACATATACTGTCGTTTCTTCTCTCTCATGAGTCTCGTCTAACCGAGAGAAGATGGAAAAGGATCTACTGGGGGGGAGAGGGAGATTTCTTTACCCTTTCTTTCTCTGTAAAAAAGATAGGATAGAGATGTGTATTTTCTCTCTCTAATTTTATCAGCATTTTACGACTCTACTTTGTAAAGAGAGCGAGAGTTCAGCGCAGCGAGAGAGAGAGAGAGAGAGAGAGAGAGAGAAGATTCCCTCTGTGTATTTTGTCACGATCATTGAATGCACGTGTGAGCCCACAAGGTAAAAATTCTTTTCGTCTTCATCTTGGTGATTTGATTAAATCGTACGCACATGCTTGGTTTTGGCAGTGAGTACAAGCAATTAAAGCATCAAAAAATAGAAAAATTTAGTTTACCACTTAGGCCAAACCATACCTCAATATTTTTGCATATATGTATATATGCGCAGGAGAATTCTTTTCTATTGGGCTGTCGTTGAGGCTTGAAAAATGTATTGACAAGTATGAAAAATATATAGGAATGTGTAAAAGTGGAAAAGAAAATAAATAGAAATGGAACCATATATGTATAGAGATTACAGGCAGTTGGCTTGGTATTCAAGTCTGAATGCTCCATCCTTGACATCTTTGAGTTTGAAATCTCATATGTGCTATCAATTTTCTCGGACTAGTCCACACTGGTTTTTCCGCTTTAACTGAGTCTTTAGTGGATGGTGGGATTGGTTAGAATCAACCAAAGTCCGTCCGCATTAGCTGGCCCCAACACTAAAGAGTTACTAAAAAATGTATACAGAGCACATGTTTGTTCGGGTAACGCTGAATGTCCTGAGCCAATTTGCGCACATCGGCACATATCGTAGACTATCCCTGCATCTTTCCTACATCAATTTCATACGCTTAGGCGTGGAAATCGAATTTAAAATCTTAAAAGGAAGCAAACTCTTAGAGTCCGAGGTTAATGGCAGTTGACCAACCCTTTGGGGGCTATATAAGAGTAGAGTACATTTTATTGGTACCTATATCACATCTTCGTCAATTTCTCACCTTCTTCTTTCCTTGTAAGCTTTTCCTTGTCTTTCCTAATATTTTGTTAATTCTGCTACTGTAAGTTTCTATTCTTAGAATTTTATAGTTTATTGCTCAAATGGGATGTGGATTAAGAATGTTTTATGATCTGGGTTTTGTCTGTTACTGCTGCACATTTAGCCATTTTAGTTACACAAGTGGCATAAACCTTCACTGAGATTAATGAAGTGATTTTACTCGTTTCTTATACTTCAGTTGCAGTGGTTTAACTTAGGATATTAATTCTTTTGTCGCAAACCGCAGTTGTGAAGCTTTATTATGTTTGTTAAACAGTTCAATGATCTTTGTTTTGCAATTCCTTTGCTGTCTTGCCTTTTTCATTGATGTACTTTTGAGATTGATGTTCAATGGTTTTCAGTTTCTCTCGAAAACAAAATTTCAAAAATGATGTACTTTTGTGTTGAATTTCTGTGAACAGCTCTTGATCCAATATGGCCATTTGAACTTACTGGTTACTTTTATACCAAAAACTGCCGAACGGAAGACGTCTATTAATATATATATTGCCGTGTCCGTGTCCCTTTTTCAAAATTGCTGTGTCCGTGTCGGTGCGACATAGGAAGCTGTCAACAAGAAATTGCTGCTATTGTGCTTTTGTTTTAGTCCTGTAAACTCACTCTGAAACCTTACTGTTCTTCTTGCTCTTTCTTTTGCCCTGTGAAGCATGGCTCTCTATGGGGCTGATAAAGATAGAGGGGAGCTGAGGATACATGAGAATTTGGATGAGCTTTGCACAGATTTGGCAGACTATATTGCAGAAATATCAGACGCGTCGGTGAAAGAGAGGGGTGTTTTTACCATTGCTTTATCGGGCGGTTCTCTCATTGGCTTGATGGGGTACCTCGCTTTCTTTCCCACATGAGTTTTGTTTTTACTTTACCAAACCAAACCGTGCCTCAAGTCCCAATCATTTGAAGACATGAATCTGTTTTCTCCTTTAATTTGATGTGGTTAAGGGAATTTGGTTTGTTTGTTTGAGTGAAAGCAGAAAACTTTGTGAAGCTCCTTATAAGAAGACTGTTGACTGGGGCAAGTGGCACATATTTTGGGCAGATGAGCGCGTTGTGGCGAAGAGTCATGCCGATAGCAACTACAAGCTTGCCAAAGATGGCCTTCTATCAAAGGTATTCTAGTAAACAAGATATCCTTACATGCTATATTTCATGTTCTTGATAAGGGACTTGTTTGTTAAAAGATGGAAATCGGATGGAACTTAATGAAATCTATTCATAAACAGTTTCCGTTTGTCTGACTTTCCTGTATTCAAAGATTGAGCCAGGATTTTTGTGTCGGGGGACGGGCTATATCTATGGAGCAGGGGCGGGTCTATATTGTTTGATGATATATCTATATTTGCCATATAATAGTGGGGTATTTTCAAATTGTAGCAGGGGCTGTCGCCCCTACTAGCCCCCTGCTCCATCCCTGCATGTATTGCTTAATAAGTTTAAGTGATACCAGTGTTTTCTTCAGAGAGTTGGATCAAAAGTACTTTAGAACAAAGTTGCCAATGAGTTCTTATCGTTCTTATTTTCCTTCATTTAGTGGGATTTTTTTTTTTTTTGCAGAATGCGGAAAGATTCCTACGTATTTTGTGGACGTACGACTCAACGTAATACTTCAATTTTTGTTTGATGTTAATGATAATTTTTCTTACCTTAACATTGGCAATCCAGCCTATTTGGATGCATACTTGATTCCAATGACTTAAAGCAGTTCACTGGAATCACTTAAATCACCTGGCAATCAAACAGCTTTGGCCTTAAGGTGATAGCTATTCCCTTCACCATGCTCCCCTTCCCATTAATAAACTAGTGACATAATTGCTCGCGAAATTAGTTTAACTTGGAAACAAACTTCCCTCCACCACAAAGTGACCAAACATTTTATTTTGCTTTGTTGCACAAAAATTGGTCTTTGTTGGTTTTTGGACAGGAAGCATGTTTCTTGTTTTCTTTTAGCAGAAAACAGGAACATGGGCAATGTTACCGAATGCACACATTCGACTTCCGTTTCTTTTACGATTTCTGGCTACTGCTTCCCATATAGGTAACTGATCTTTGTATGCTTCCTTCCCTTATGATTCTCGTTCTTTTATGGTTGTTGCTTGCCAGCTCTAACTTAGGAACAATTTCACGATACCTAAAAAGTTGTAAGTTTTGCACAAGAGAAGTTGAGATCGAAAAATAGTGAAACATTTGTAAAAGTACTCGGTGGAGTTGCATTAGAGATGAAAGATTGCGAAACAAAATTCTTATCCGGAAAGGAAAGGAATACTATGCTATGTTAATCAGGGTGACCTAATATTGTATCTGTTTACTTTTGATGGAAAAAATGACATTTCACCTGAGAAGAGAGACATAGGTAATCATTCTTTTTGTCATCGATACATTTTACCTGAGAAGAAAGACATCGGTAATCATTCCTTTTGTCATCGAATTCCTGTTATAGATTGATATGGTACACGTTACTATACCATCCAACAACTTTTTCTAACTCTATTTTGTATGTAAATATTACGACAAATTTTCTCGTTGAATTCTTCAGATATTATTGGTTTAATTGACAGTTTCCAACAAAATCAATGAAAGACATTTGGCCTTTTATATTGTGATTATGAATTGAAATGGAAACATCTCTTATATTAGTATATGAAAAAAGAAAATAGACTTGCTGACATATATGTTTGTATATTTTCATGCCATGAACTTGGCTATTTCTCATTCCTCGGCTTTGAACAGAACATTCATAATCTTTGAATCACTATGCTCATAAAACTATGCATCTTTTATTTTGTCAGGTTCCCATTGTTCCGAACCATATCCACTCCATCAACGACTCAGCATCAGCAGAACAAGCAGCTGAGGACTACGAATTCGTCATCAGGCAGCTCGTTAGAACCCGTGTGATCAGCGTGTCAGAGATCAATGACTGCCCGAAATTCGACCTCATAATCCTTGGAATGGGTCCTGATGGACACGTTGCCTCGTTATTCCCCAACCATTCCGCCCTCAACGAGAACGACGAATGGGTGACTTATATCACCGACTCACCCAAGCCCCCACCCGAGCGAATCACTTTCACTATGCCCGTCGTTAACTCGGCGTCCAACGTGGCCCTGGTCGTGACTGGAATCGGAAAATCAGAGGCTGTACACTTGGGGATCGATAATGTGGGGCCTAACTGCCCGTTGTTGCCTGCGAGGATGGTTCGGCCGAGTAATGGGAACTTGGTGTGGTTTTTGGACAAGCCAGCTGCTTCTAAACTTGAAAATGCTCAGTTTTCTCAATCCTAGTGTATGTTTTTACTTACAGTAGCTGTTTTCCCCTTTTTTTAGTTTTTCTTAAGTAGGGTGTGGTTGATTGTCTTTGTTCATCTCTTGTGTAGGGTTGTGGGGTAAGTGTGGCAATATACCTTGTTCTGTTTTGTTAGAACAGGTTGATAAGTTAGGGTTATATGTTGAAATCCTCTTCTGTTTTTAGGGGTTATATGTTGAAATCCTCTTCTGTTTTTAGTTTCTGATTTGGTATGAGGTCTAATCAATCTGTGTGGGAAAGCAAGGTAGTGGGGTGTTCAAAAAGTAGGTTTTTTTGTTGTTGATGTTGTGTCCATAATGGTAATTCAGTTTAAGGAAAGTTGATAGCCTTTATCCTTCTCTTTATGTTTTAACATGTTGCTCATTTTCCAGTAGGGGTGAAAACCAGTCGAGCTAAACAAGTCTAAAATTTGAGATTGAGCTTGGCTCATTTGTAAACAAGATGAGCCATTAATTAGCTGAGCCCGGTTCATTCTATTAAATGAGCTCATATAAGTGAGTCAAACTTTTTCTTGCCGAGCCGAGCCAAGCCGAGTTTTAAACTGTTGAGCTCGGCTCGTTTACTTCAAGAGCCTAAACTCTAGTTCAAGTTTCGCTCGATTACTAAACGAACCGAGCCGAACCTCGAGTTGCTTGGTTCGTTTCCATCCCTATTTTCCAGTGGTGTTTATTGAAATGTTCTATCAACCTGCACCAGAAGTAGCCTTTTGGCATTATCTTCTGATAAAAAAAAAAAAAAAAAACCCTGCACCAGAAGTCAAATTCAAGATAAAATCAGGACTTCTTTCCACAAGGCACCAATTATTGGTAGGTCCATTTTTTTTTATCAGAATTATTGGAAGGTACTTGGTGTTGGTTTGTTTTTAAAGTTTTTAAACTGGAAGGAGATAGAGCGGTTATAACCTAGTCATGTAACACCCAAGTCATGTAACGGCTAAGTGGGAAAGCTCCTTCCGATAACATCTCAAATAATTTAAGTTTCTAAGGACGAGGATTAAAAGCGGAAGCGTAAAATAGGGATTAACAACGGAGTGGATGATTCGACTTGAAGATTATCTAATCATCGTTATACCTATACCAATCCACTTTACAACGATTGTGATTTTCTTTGAAGGTGGTTAGAATTGATGTAGCTAAAAAATTTAACTAAAGCAAAGATTTTAACACTCCTCTTTTTCAGTTGCATTTTTAAACTTACCCATAAAGAAAGTATTCAATTATTGTTCACATAAATATTTTGACATGAAAAGAGTAATTCTATAGTTTCACATGAATAAAAAGAATTTTAATGACAATGGAAGTGCTAAAATCGGTTCTTGTAAAAGTGTAGTGTGTGAAAACATACATTCATCGTATGTAAAAGTGCCTTGAAATGCATGAAATGGATATTGCGAAACTAAGAGGGTGTTTGAGACCCAAAGATTTTTGGATTATTGCATTATTAGATTGTTAGTTTTGGATTTTGGGTGTTTGGCTTAAAACTCGAGAATGTATTCTCTCAAAATATATTTTAAACAGACTTCAGTGAACAAAAGTCAGAACGAGGTTTTTGACTTCTCATTTCACTTCTTTTTTTGGTTTAACATATAAGACTACAGAATGTATCTTCCACATATCTCTGAAACATTACCAATTTTACAAAATGTATTCTACACATATAACTCAAATAGTCTACAAATTCATAATATATTCTGACTATCCAAAAAGCCAAAAATGAAAAATGGGAAAATCCAAAAACAGAGGCTCCAAAATACTTTGATGATACCTTTCATTCAGTATGAACAGTTATATAAACCGGTAGGAATGGTTGAATAGAACTATAGAAGGTATATTTTGGGTTGTAAGAAATGATACTCCCCGTCCAAATTTGTTTGTTAATTATTTCACTTTCTGCTACGCTTTAAATTGTTTATATCTTTCCATCTATAGTAATGTTTTTTCACAGTTCTAAAAATTTCGTATAATAGAATCGGAAATGCTAACAAAAGCCCTATGGGCTCAGGGTAAGTGGGGGCCAGTTGCCTTGAAATGGCAAATGCTACAAAGACGTGTCAGGCTGTCAATTCAAGCCGAGAAATTGCTTCAGAAAAGTCTTCTAATATTACACAAAACTCCTCCTACAAATTAAAGGATTTGGAACAAGTAACTTTTTACTCCTTGCCTATAAAAACTCACCCTAACGCACCCTTGTCTCAACCTGACAACATTGTGCCTCCTCTGCAATGTTCTCACCTCTGTTAATATATGGAGTTTGATTTTTTTATTTAATTCGTAGTAAATAAATAATATCACCTTTATATTGATTACAAATAATGTCCTTGTTTACTTCTTACGTAACTGTAGACGTGATACCAATATATATCAATTTTCCCTATTGGCTGTACAAAATATCATTGCGCATAAATCCATATAATTAGGATGAGTGATCCATTTTTGTTTTCTCTAGCCAACATAAATAACAACCGAAAGTTAAAAAATACTCCATCGTCCCAGAATGTTTGTTCGGTCCGCAAAAAGGAGAACCTAAAAATAATTTACTTTTTCTGAAAAATTAAGAAAAAAGAGAGCCCTACCAGTACTAGATATCACTAAATTCTTTCCGGTTATAAAAAAACATTTGAAATTTTTCTTGAAAAAATATACTCCCTCCTTCCAATTTATTTGCTCTTTATGGGGATTCTAGCTTTTTATGGGAGTCAAATTCTTTACTCTTAGAATAGTTAAAATTTCCAATTGTATTTGTGTTAAACTAGGTATTTACTTAAATTTAAAAGTGAAGGGGCAAAATTGAAAGTTTTCCTTTTTGTCACTAATTTTAGAAATAAAGCAAATATTTACGGACGGCCTAAAACAAAAAGATGAGAAAAAATTTGGGATGAAGGGAGTAACTTATATTTTGCAGAGCTTTGAGTTTTGTATTATGTTGCCAATGGGGGTGAACATTTGCTAGTACTATTGTTTCAGTGATAGAATAGAGAGAGAAATATAGGGTAACTAAAAATGTGAATTAAACATATGGGTTAAAACTGTTATTAGGGAAGAAGTACAAACAAGCAATGATGGCTTTGAGCCGCAAATAGCGCGTGTAATGGCCACTTGATTGGTGACAATATATTTTATTATTTCTTATGGTGAGTCCATAGGGCTCCAATTAGCAAAACCCTAATACATGGAATTAATCGTGAACTATCAAATAAGATCCATATTGTATATATTTGGAAATCACTATTAAAAGATACTATTAGCGATCGAAAAATAACAGGATCATCAAAAATTAACAAACAAAATGGGGTGGAAGGAGTATTAGTCTTCAAACCATTGAAAATAAAGAAAGAATAAATTGATAGTCTAACAACTTGCTTTTGGCCCCATTGGGAAGCCAATAATTGTATGCTTACGACAACATATGCCCCTTCTGGAAGACATGCCAACATTAAGATTGACATTGCTCCACTAACATTAAACTTGACATCACTTCACCAAAAAACACACAAAGTTAAGTTTCACCTACTCTTATCTGGAATACGGACAACTCTTATATTTCCATTATTTATAAGTGAAAAAAATATTACTACGGACACAGATCAATGTGTATAAATCTAAATACATATGCGTCTGAAATCATCGATGCATATGGACTCTACATCTTCGTGTGGGATCCACATACATTGAACGGTTCCAAATACATCTATGACCGGATCAGTGCACTTTGATCTATGTCTATAGCATTGCTCCTAAGAAGTGACTTTTGACAAGTGCATTAAGTGCGATGAACACAAATTCAACATAACACCATAGCCGGCTTAAGCTGTCTTTTCTTGGATATTTTCCAATATATTTGGGTAAAAGTCATAATTTTTTCCCATTTCCGAATCCTCTCGTTGAGACGAATATATAATTATCAAAAGTTTAACGCAAAACTAACAAACACAATTTTTTTTTTCAATAAAGACAACTACAAAATCCTTAAATCAGTTGTTCAGGAACAGGCTCTAAAGTCACTAGTAGTAGCTCAGATGGTTTCTCATATACCTAAGATCTCTTATCACATATACCTAAGATATCTTATGTAGACTTCAAATGTAGGGCCGAGTGTTACAACTCTCCACCACAGCTTTATCCGAGTATTTTCCCTAGTGCCCAGTGACCACTGCTTAACCTAGGTCTTTTTCCTAGACTTCAAATCAGACTCGCCACATCAAGTCCACATAGTCGTGTACATAGATTGCTCTAATACCATTTATTAGGAGTCCTATCTACAGAGGTTCTTCCCAAGTGAGTTTAGGCCCAATTCATCGGGAAATATCCACGAGTCCACACATCATCACTTGAACTAAGGTGGTCCCACATCGAATGTCTACGTTGAGGAGTTAGTTGATCTACTATAACTTGCATAAGAAAAGGTTTAACATCGTTTAATTGGCCTGATCAAATATTAGCTCTCTGCAAATACAAAGAGTATAGAAACCAAAGACTCCGATAAATGCAGGCAAAATGAAGCGACATAATCTTTTTTGGACTCGAAGTGACAATTTTTGTGTTCTGATTTCATAGAAGTAGACAAGGCTTGTACATTTCAAAATTGGTGTTTTCCCAGTTACAGAAATAACATGACAACAAAGCCGGTTTACTTTACAAGGCATAAGAAACATTACGCTCACCGAGTTGTCACAGGCCGAGTTATCACAGGTTCAGGTTCGAGTTCGAGTTTGCGTTTTTCCATCTCATACAACGAATCTATCCAATTTGGCTTAGGATCAGGCACGAGTGTGCGATATTCCTTCTCAGTAATTGATCGTATCCCATTGGCATCGGGCTCGACTTCCATATCATCTTTGGGAGGGTATCCAACCTTCCGATTCAGCAGCCATTGTTCCATCACTCCACAGTTAACGGCAAACTTGATAGTCTCTCCCAAGTATCCTCCGTCAGTGATGAGATGTGGCTGCATTGTCAACATTCTCATTATACCTGCACAGATGCGGCAATGCAAAAAATTAGCACACGGAACTGAATTATGGAGTTCAAAGTAAAAATTTGTGCAAACCGCAATATGAACAAGGACGGGTTCATATAACGTAGCTAAGTCCATATGAATGCATACATTTGCCATAGCCGAGCGCATGCTGCTAGAGTAATAATGATAACCAAAATGTCATTAGATTAGACATGTATCTTTGCCCGTAGTCTTCATAATACCTATATGTTTATAGCACAGGAAAGTTGGCGATTGAGTGTTGTCACTTGTCACCAGCAGAAATTCAATGGACAAGTTAAAAATTCACTATATTTCTCGCAGACGTATAAGATACAAAAACCATTACTATATACTTGAATAAACATCGTCAACAAGCATCATCTTTGCTCATAACGAGTATCAAATGCTGCGCTCTCCAAGACTATATTGGAAGATTGAATGACATTTTTCATGTTCGGGTATTTCAGCATTTCAAAAGGAGGGAACTTTTATGAGTAGTCGAGTATTATATGATTGCGAAGTTGACAAGTTGTAAATATTGGTTTTCTTAATCAACATAGAATGGCAATCACGATTAATCGGACATTAACACGTTGTGGATTGAATTGAAAGTATGAGATAGATTCCCACGAATAAGATCCTTTTCAAGTGCCTTCTTCTACATTTTTGTTGTTGCATGAGCTCCTTTTCAAGTGTAACCCTAGATGTTTCTTTCCCTCTAAGATGCTAGTAAATGGTATAGCTAGGAAGCACTTTTTTCTCTTGAAACTAATATTGTCAAAATATCAAGAGGACACAACCAGAAGTAGACCTGATTCTTCCTCATATTCACCTTGGAAACCCATAAAACATTGCAAGTAGTGATCACTTTAGTAGGCACCTTTCTGTTTTTAGTACTCCTACTATTTTAACAAGGGTCCGAAGTAGTTTATTCATATCGGAAGATGGTACATCAGCCATCAGGTATTAGGACTACTGCTTCTGGACATATTCCATCACTCAACCAGAAGCGAGAAAAGGTGGGCATGCATGCAAACAGATCATAAAGAACTTAGATGTAAAGGGATTCAATCGACTCAAAACCTACAGCCATTGCCTCTTGCCGATTAAGGCATTATGCTAATGAAAGTCCTCTTCATGACCGCCTATATGTAAGTAGGAAAAGCTGCATAACCGCAAATCACCTGTGCTGAATTAGGTGAGAGCAATGAGCTGCGAATAGACCAATTTAAACTATTCGGAGCTGTATATTTTGAATAAGTTTTTACCCCACACGCAAACTAGTAGGTGTATATGGGTGGAGATATGTGGCTTCCAAACAATTGTAGGACTTCAGGGACTCCATAATTTCAATGACCGCACAAGAAGTCGGCTCTCCAGTGACTAAAGGAACAAAAGGAAACATGAATAAGAATCTAAAAAATTACCTGCAACAATGCCATCACCAGAAGCCGCCATATCACGAGTGAAAGGGGTAATAGGTGGTTCCTCCCATCCGACAAATGTTCCATTGTCCTCCTTGGTGTAGTAGTGTATCTTAGAAGTCCCATTTGTAACAAACAAAACCTTTAGATTTTCATTTTCCTGCCAAAGTTGATCGAATAATTCTCGGCTATAATGCACAAACTTAGACTTGTCATTATTTCTAGTGTCAAAATTCTCAGAGGGCTTGATCCCACACAGAAACTCAAGTTCTTGCTTGGTAACCTCGATGACATCTGCAAGATTCCACGCTTGCTTGATGAACATTTTGGTTTCTTCACAAGAGCGCCACAAGGGCATTGGAAGGTTAAGATCATAAAATATAACTCCCCCTAATTTCTTCGAAATATTGATGGCTTGCACTGTGGTTGATCTCATGTTCCGCTCAAGCAGAGAGAATGTGTTGAAGTAAAACATCCCAGCCTGCATTAGATGTTCAAATTGACAAATCGATAAAATTAGTTATATATTAAATAGCTAATGCGGACATCTCGAGAAAGTCACATCCACTTAGGCAGAAAAATAAAAATAAAAAATCTAGTACCCAGCATGGTCCCTCTCAAATCATTAACATCTACGTTTAATTTCGATGTGTGACATATTCTTGTGCGAAAAATGCTCAAAACAATGAGAGAAAAGTGAAAATAAAAGTCCTCATAGATCAACTGAATCAAATCTTTCTTGAAGCTTATTTTCATATGTACAAGGAAGCTTAGAATCTATTGTAACCTATCAACAATTGTATGGAAAACACATGAGCTCCTTTAAAACTAGTATAGCCAAATCAAAATTTCTCATGTATTTGACAGTATCCAACATCGGGTATGGCAATAGAGATTAAAGCAACAACTAGTAAAATACTATCACAGTTTAAAAACCAACATTATATGTTATGCTTGAGGTCAGGAGTTCAAGTTTTGCTAACAGCAAAGAAGCAAGTCTTGCTCCATCTAGTCGGGTGTCTCCCCTCTCTTTTCCTTTTAATCTTTGTAATTCTTCCGAGATAAATAAAGTTTTTGCCAGTCAAAAAAAAAAAGAAGCTTGAATATAGGTGCTATACTTTTTATATCAAAAAACAAAAACCAAAACCAACATTGTAAAGAACCCAAAGAACCAATCTCATAAAAATAATAATAAAACCAAAGAAACAACAATCTCTACCATAAAAATGAAAATATCTTACCTCCCTCAACACGTCAAGATTGATCTCAGACCTTGATAAAGAATCCTCAGCACAAGGTCTGATGCAAGTCGTTTTTAAGCCACCCCTCTTACCAATTTTCATCCGCGATGCTGCTGTAACTCTTTTGTTATCAATGCAAATGGATCGGGTTTGAACATTGTTGACATTCAAGTAGTTTATGAAGGACTGACCAAAGTCATCGTCACCAATTTTTCCCATGAAGGCAACTTTACCCCCGCACCGCGCAAGAGCCACAGCAACATCACTTGCACATCCCCCTGGTGCCCGTACAAATTTTTCAGGGATCCACAATGCTTCTTTTAACCTTTCCTGAATTTCATAGTCTACAAGTCTATTGGCTTGCCTTCCTGAGGGCACAAAGAGATGTTGAGTAGCACCGAAGCAACAGACTAAAGGAGGCCATCCATAAGTATCGCCACTGTCATCTTCCCCATTCTTCCCATGCACTAGGTCTTCAATCTGTTCATTGTCTACATTTACAAAGAATGAATCCGCCTCCCGATCACCAAGTTCTACACCACTTTCCTCTGCCGTGTCATCAACTTGTTTCTTGGTCCTCCTTGCCCTTGTCACCTTTACTGCAACTTCTTCCTTCACAGTCCCACTTGAAGTAGATTCAGCTGTGAGTCACATAGTAGCAGATTTTGCAATATTAAGCAAAGAATTTACAAGGAAAGAGCATTGAGCACACTTTATGCATGACAAGGCAAAGTCTGAAACTCAATAGAATTGTACCTTTACTTCGAGTTTTTCTCCTTGTTTTCTTCAAATCGTCTCCAGAAGCTACAGGTTTATTGACATCCTCATCTATGACAACCTTATCCACTACTGACACAACTTCATCCTCAGGACTATCAGCTGTTACCTTCTTCCTAGTTCTAGCAGGTGCACGTTTCGATGTTCTAGAAGTCTTTTTTTCCACGACAATTCCTTCTTCATTTGATCCCTCTTGCTCTAAAGACTCTCCAACCTTTTTCCTAGAAACTGCCACAACACCGCATCTATTCCGCCATATGGGATCCTGAAGTTTCAGTACATTCGTAGATTGGGAAAAAGACCAATTCGAGTGCCACCTGCCAATCGGAGCAAGAAAAGGGTTGTTAACAGCAGGGTTTCACTTCTTCCTGTAAGGCTGTGTATTGATCAGGATTTGTGGAGGGAAAGGAAAAAATAAATTGATAAAGCTAAATTCATTCGTATTTTGTTTAGCTATTGTTAACGTCTCCAACTCAAAACAAATTCACACTGAGTAAATAGATTGCCTAGGCTCATTTACTAGTTTTAGATACAGCTCTACCACTCCCCACGCGTGTGACCCCCAACTCCCATGTGGAGTGATAAACAAAGTATTTAGATCCTACGGACCATGACGAAACAAAGTGCACTTCTGGCGCAAACAAAAGGAAGAATAAATCTACGGAGTCTCGTCCAAGAACCTCAAAAAGCCTAGCTCTGATACCGTGTGGAAGCATCCAACTCAAAACTAATTGGAAAAGAGTATAAAGGCGACTCAAACACATTATTATTTTTGGAGGTAATAATCAAATTTCGGGGGACAAGCTCAAACACCTATTGTTTCCTTTTCCCTTTAAGTTCCTCTACGAACCCAGCACCCAAATGCGGCCTAAAGCTCATTCGGGTCAACAGCTAAGCAAACCCCATAAAGGTTCAACCTTTACGATGCCGAATTCCACCTTCTGACTAGCTCAAATATCAAAACAGCATCGGTCTCACATTCCATCTGTATGTAGTTTCCCTAACCTCAATTAACAAACAATATAGCTGTCTTTATACTATAAATATACATTTGTACATACATACATAGAGAGAGTCGTACAAAATCAAAAGATATGCGGAAATTGGAGCTCTCATCTCTGCTATTCATAAAGCTATGCATATACTCAGAGGGTGTTGTGCATACGAAAATACGTGCCACATATTTAGCATCAAAGATAGTTGGGGAAGAGAAGGAACCTGGGCAGTGATAGGAACTGCGTAAAGGAGAGAGATGCCATTAGGGAGCTCCAAGATTGGGTTTTTGCCTAAACCCAGCAAGGGTTTAACAGAGTACTCTACTGAGGGGGTGAGAAGAGAGAAACCTCATTTTTGAGGATGCGAAAATTGCGCCGTCCCAAATTAATGGTTCAATTTCACTATTTGGCATCTCTCAGAGAATTATCCATAACTTTCAATTTATTATGTTTTTTATATCCAATATGGATCTTATTTGATAGATCTCAATTAGTTTTTTAAAACAAAATTTTCGAAATTATAAAAAACATTATGGATTGTGAAAATATAGATAATTTATTGAGTGGCACGATTGCCGAAAATGAACCATTAATTTGGGACGGAGGGAGGCTGAGTTTTCCATTTGATAAAATGTGAAATCCCATAAAATCATCTAAAATCATCGGGATAATTTTATGGGATTTCACATTTTATCAAATGGAAAACTCAGCCTAAATTTACATTTTGTTTAGTTTTCGCTTGTTGAAAAATCTCCTTCACCCCTTGAGGTTTGCTATATCTGCGGCTTACTCCCAATAGTTGGGATTATATACATAAGTTTCCTTGTAATTCCTTCTTTTTCTCAATAAAAAGATGGAGGGAATAACGACCACGCGTAACATCCCTCCACTAGGTGTGAACATATAGACTATAGACACGCAATTGGGCCCAAAAGAAACCAAAGAGCCACAACGAATGGGTGTCAAATAACACGACTCGAACCTTAGATCTCTTGACCACCCAAACTACTTAAAAGCAATCCATGAACCATTAGATTAACATCCTTGATGGTAAATTTCTTTATAGTTCATGAACTTAATTGCCGCACTTGAATATTACTGAATGCTGTTGATATCAAGATTTTTTTGTCATCTTGTGAGGATTTACGATTTTTTTAATTCCTCTAGGTGTACTTCATGTACTAAAAGATGGAGTAATCGATAGTGAGACATTAATTTTTTTCCTTTATTATATAGTTAGCTGTGAGGCTAAACTTAAACTTTCATAATCACCCACGGTTAAAAAAAAAAACTAATTGCTTCAGACAAAGTAACAATTTCGTGTGGATTAAACTTTAATAAATATATTTGTTTTCACTATTAATACTAAAATTAGGTTGAATATGAATTAAATCTTTAGTTGAGTGCAGTTTTAAGGTAATTGATCGATGCAACGGAGTTGGATGCACTACTATGCACAATTGTGAGTTCAAGCTCCAATCCATTATTCTATCCATCGTACTCTTTCCAATTTTCTTTTTGCCCCATTTTAGTCCTAACTAAAAGATTCGATTTTAATCTCACGCATCACATAGACCGTGAAAACATAAGTAAAATTACAAGTGGTGGCTAACTCATGCGGTAGAGCTGTTGGATGCCCCACGCTGCATCTCGGGATCGAGTCTCACTCCCCCTTCCCCATATAATAGAGTAGGAATGACGAATGAAAAAAAAAACACAATAAGTTAAATGGTACTTATACAAAATATTTACTTTACACAGGCACCTAAAGTAATTGAGTTTCTCTTATTTTTCATGGATAGAATGTAAACATGAGAATATCGAAAATATTGGAGTAATTAAAAATATGAAAACTTCCGAATTTTTTTATACTAGTAGAAATTGGAGGTGTGAAAGAGGAGAAATGTCTCTCCCCCTTTTCCGCCTATTTCCCACTCATTTTCTTTTCTTTTCCTTTCTCCCATTTTCCTCGGGTTCCAAACAAGGGGATAAAACCCCCATCAAAGAACCTTCTGTACACAGTTAAACAGTGATGATATATAGATCTTCGAGGTACTCTCTCTCTCTCTCTCTCTCTCTCTCTCTCTCTGTGTGTGTGTGTGTGTGTGTGTGTGTGTGTGTCTATCGACATGTATTTGATGTCCTTTGCCAGACCTGTACCGCTGTTTTCAATCCAGTAGATTGGTCTTATTTCAGTATTAGAACACTGGGTTTTTTTTTCAGTGTTTGGGTTTTTTGAGAGCGTTTTAATTAGATTACTGGGTTGCTTCAACTTTAATTCAATTTGTTAGAAATGGGCATCAATTTTTGTGGTTTGCAAACACTCTTAACCTCATACGGTGTCAGAGTAATGTATGAATGTATGTGCAGTGCTCGAGTTATTGCCCCAAAGAGAAAGGAATTCTGATTTTTTCGAGATTGAGTTGGTGAGAGGCCGCCAGTCCTATGATGAACATTTTCAAACAGATACCACCCATCAAATTTGGGTTTAGAGGAGCTGCCAGGAAATATTGTAGAGGTATCGTCCACTCCTTATTTTATTGGCTCATGATTTTAGGCCCCGTTTGATTTGGCTGAATTTGTTATGTCATTGAATTTGTTTTATGAAGGAAGATTTTCTTGGAGTTTGAATGCGACTATTAGACATGGGCTTGAATTACGAATACGAAGAACCACTTTTTTGTAGATTGAATGCAACTATTAGTGATATTAAATCACACCACTATGTGTTTGGTCAATGGGTAACTACATGAAGTTCCTCACTCAATGCTTGGGTTCAAGTCTCCATAGCCACTTCGATGGGCTAAACATACTCTTTCATGCCCTTATCACCCAGTGGGATATTAGCTTCGGCCCATAGGTGTGGCAGGGTCCTTGCAGATGGCTATATGGTATTGAGGGCAATGCTCCCTGGCGAATATGTGGAGTAGCCCATCCGCGTATCCATTTATTGCAAAAAAGAAAGTTGATACCAAATCACAAAAAACATTGGACATGGAATTATTAATCCTGCCACTATTCTGGTTGGATTACTCATCTTGTATTACTCCATATACTTCATTATTTGTCCAATCAATCCAACATGGCCGTGGTGCAATTCTTTTAGGGTCTGTTTTTCTTGCTTCATAGTTTATTGTATGCTGTAGTAAAACAAGAAATGGGATGTGATTCATGTGATGTTCGCTTGTGGTCCCTAGACTGTATAATTTAGTTTCGAAGTTCGAAGAAAGATGAGAATAACATTGTGTGATCCTTCTACCCCTGCAAAACAGGAATTAGATTTCACAAGCTTGAGTATAATAGCTTAAACCATGTTTGACTGATGACGTGCAAAACAAAAAAAGTTTGACTGATGACGTGCAACAAAAATTAGGACAAAATTCCTTGGGTAATGGTATGGCTCAATGTGCCCTGTTGAGTTTATAACAAAGATCAATGAAGAAGAAAGTTAATCGTAAAATCGGCATTCCCAAACCATTCTAGTGATTATTTCTAACACATTGTGCATAGGGATGAGTTTTCCAACATGTTTGGCTATTTCATCAAAAGAGTTCACATCTCGTTTCGGATGCCTAATTTAAGATTACCTCTGTGATTGCGTATGACCTGAAATACTATTAGAGCATGTGGCTAGTTTCTTGATGCTTTTGTCTTTTCTTCAAGGCAGCATTCTTTTCTCTATACCATTCGTCTTCAGACACCTCTGTGGAAGTGCATACACAAAACCACGAAGTAGTAATAGCTGTAGGAAGCAATGTGGGGGATAGACTTCATAATTTCAATGAAGCCCTGCAGTTGATGAAGAACTCTGGCATTCACATCACAAGGCATGCCTGCTTATATGAGACGAAGCCTGCTTATGTCAAGGATCAGCCTCTATTTCTCAACTCTGCTGTTAGAGGTGTTACAAAACTTGGGCCTCATGAACTTTTGGGAGTGCTCAAGAAAATTGAGAAGGACTTGGGACGTACAGACGGGATAAGGTATGGCCCCAGACCGATTGACTTGGACATATTGTTCTATGGGAAATTCAAGATTTATTCTGAGTTTCTCACAGTACCTCATGAAAGAATTTGGGAGAGACCGTTTGTAATGGCTCCGTTGATGGATTTAATAGGATCATGTATTGATAGTGATACAGTTGCACGGTGGCATGATTTGTCAGTCCATTCTGGTGGACTTTTTGAATCGTGGGAGAAACTTGGTGGTGAATCAATTATTGGAAAGGATGAATTAAAACGGGTATTACCAGTCCGTAATCGCTTATGGGACTGGTCAACGAGAACTTCTGTAATGGGTATCCTTAATCTCACCCCAGATAGTTTCAGCGACGGCGGGAAGTTTCTTTCTTTGGATGCCGCAGTTTCTCAGGTCCGTTTGATGATTTCAGAGGGTGCAGATATAATCGATCTTGGTGCACAATCGACGCGTCCAATGGCGTCTATGGTTTCTGTCGAGGAAGAAATGGACCGACTAATCCCTGTCCTAGAAGCTGTTTTAAAATTACCGGAGGTGGAAGGGAAACTTGTATCTGTGGATACTTTTCGTTCGGTTGTTGCATCAGAAGCTGTGAGCAAAGGGGCTCACATTATAAACGATGTGTCCGCTGGACAATTAGACCCTGAAATGCATCGTGTCGTTGCAGGACTTCAGGTGCCTTATGTTGCTATGCACATGAGGGGGGACCCGTCTATGATGCAAAGTAGCGAAAACCTGAAATATGACAATGTTTGTAAAGAGGTCGGCTCTGAGTTATACATGAGGGTTAGAGACGCTGAATTATCAGGTATCCCCACTTGGAGGATTATCATTGACCCTGGTATTGGATTTTCAAAAAGTACTACTCATAATGTGGACATTCTCCTGGATTTATCAACTATTCGAGCAGAGATTGGGAGGAAGAGTTTAGGCTTGTCCCATGCTCCTTTATTAATCGGACCATCAAGAAAGAGGTTTTTGGGTGATATTTGTGCTCGACCTGTTGCAGTTGATAGAGATCCAGCAACTGTTGCATCGATTACAGCTGGGGTTTTGGGTGGTGCAAATATTGTTAGAGTTCATAACATTAGAGATAATATTGATGCTGTGAAGCTTTGTGATGCTATGCTGAAAAGGAGGAGATCTTTTGCATGATTGGAGATAACAAACAGAAGGAAGTACTGGTGAATTCTCTATGCCACCACTCTTGGTCTCTCTGTCAAAATTGGAAGGCGAAATGCTGCAATGCTGGAAGGCCCAAAGAGAACGGAAGTATGAGCCATAAATAGGTACAAATATTTCACAACTTCGAATTGTATGAAATGCATGAATATATGTTGACTATCTTATCATATTGCAGAGCATGAAAGCACCCAACACAACTCTTGAGAAACCCTAGAGCAACCAAAACATTACTGCCATTGTGCAGGAAGACAAGGCAGGATTCCAATATCCAAAAACAGATGAATTCGGTTGGTTGAAAGGACTTTCGAGAGCATATTTTCCTTATGCAACTCAACAAAAATTTTGGACGAAAAAGTGACTTGAATTCATTATCCTCGTCATTTATGTTGTATTATATCTGATCAAGCTAAGTCATGACAGTCCCACATACTAACATGACCTGTAATATACCACATAAAGTTCCCTAACGTCGGTCAATCATAAAATGGTGCGCGGCAACTCCGACTTCTGGTTCTGAAGCTTGGTCAGAGTACTTTTGAATCACTGATCATCGCTCAACTAGTTTTGCTAGGTTTTGATTCTCTTACACAGAGCTTCCACGGTTTCTTCTTCTTGATAGATGTTCAAGTTTTATGTATTTTAGACCAGGAAACTACTGTACAATCTAGCAAATCTTGCTAAATTTTCTTACCCTCCGACATTTTATGCAGTAAAGAAAATCTGGTTTTTGAAATGGGAGTAACTGGAACAATAGTGTAGGGACAACTCTAGCGAGTAAGAAAAGTGATTTAGATTCGTTAGTTTTCATAGACCTACTTTTTACCATACGATAGGAAAGTCAATTCAAGAGAAAGATCTGGATATTCTTGGGAGTTTTAGATACATGAATTCGATTGACTGTACTACGTGCAGCAAAATGTGATGAAAGGTAAGCTTGTTAAACAAAGGAAAGGTGGTAGAGAACATATAACCGTAACATGAGAGTGCTTGGTCTGAACATTTGGACGTAGAGACAAATGCCATCTCTCAGCCCTCCTTGATCCAAGCCGAGTTTTGCATTCCTTAGCTTGGTGCAAAAGGCTTCTCACGGGTCCTTTTTCAAGCCCATCATGAATACGATGTTCCGTTCGCCAAGCCATTTTTCGCTTGACTCCCTAAAGAGGAATAGGGGTACTTTACAAATAGGGGTAATTTCTTCGCACCTGACCGTGATAGCCTTTTCTTTAGAGGATTCTAGGGCTTTCAAGATTGTAGGAAAGTCAGAATCTTGTTTCAGTAACATAATTGTTGCTTGATTCTTTATGTGTATTCTTTTGACAGAAAAAGTGGTTTACTTAGGTTAACACTTTAACCTCAAAGTTTTGCTAGCCATCATCAAAAAGTTTGTTAGCTAAAACTAGGCTTGTACAATAGGTTAATTTTCTGATTAGGTTTTTGAACTCACTTATGAGCTCACCATTTGAGAGGACTTGATTTCTCCCTTAACTGAATATTTAGATTTCGCTGACATCTCACTTTGTTAGAGGGCTTCGGTTTGGTTTCCCTTCCTAGATTGGGTTGATTTCAGTATTTGCTTCTCCCTTTCTTTGGGTTCAGCTGAGAGAGAAATGGCTCCCATTGGTTTGCTTGGCTTGATTGCTGTAGCCATTCTGGTTTTGGTCTTTGATTTTCCCTTATGTACAAGCTTAGAAAGTTTGATAGCATCATCTTGCTTAATTACTTTTGGGCCAAAATCATCACTCATCTTTTATGCTTCCGCAATCCTTCCTATCGTGTACACGTGGACCACCATATATTCGAGAGACTTTCTGTCGAAGAAATGATTCTGGCAATTTGCTTAATTACTCATAACAATTATTTTGGGAGCTCTAACTTCCTAGAGCTTGACAAATTGGTTTGATAGATATGAGCTCACTTTCGTAGAGAGGCATATACAATTGTCAAATGGACCATAGGAATCCTTGCCAACATCAGCAGCACAAGATACTTAAATGGAAAAATATGGCTTCTCTGAGTCCCATGTTCACCCCTATGTTACATGGACTTGGGTACGAGTATCGGGTGCGTGTGCATGTCCAAGCGTCGGACCTTCTAGACTTAAATCTTGGGATACTGGGATATGTGTCCCACAACGGGGTACGGGTACTGGGACACGCCATGAACACGTGTTTGTAGTATATATTGCATGACTAGAGCAAGTTATATATTGTAAATTATACTTCGTAATGTATTCAAACAAGAAGAGTTAAGAAAAATGTGTTTTCCCCATTTCATGTCCATGTGAAGGTCTAGAAATATCACTTTCCTAGCTAATTTGGTATTTTTTTTCTGTAAATGTCATACAATTAGAGGATCCGAGTGTCCAAATTAGATACGCGTGTCGGACACAGGACACGGGTACTGCAGCCAAAATGAAGGATCCATGTAACATAGGACTTCACCCACATCGACAAGAGATCTAAAGCATTTCTTCTCCCCTTCTATTAATACGGCGGTGGGAAGTTCTCTCTTTATAGTTTATGCCGCAAGATTATTACTAAATCTTTGTTTTGTGATTCTTATCAGCAGATAACCTCTAGCAGGTTGCCGGTTTTGATTTTGTTTGAACAGTATTCCATTGAAAACTGATGACTTTGGGAATCACTGAAATCGGCAATGCAATTTCTCTCTCTCTCTCTCTCTCTCTCTCTCTCTCTCTCTCTCTCTCTCTCTCTCTCTCTTTGATAACTGGATGTCCTGTTGACACCGGGTCGAGTCTTGTACTCACTCCAATCTGTTCGAGGGCATGTTGTTACAAAGTGTAGCAATAAGTATGGTAGTTTTTCTTGTTATGTCTTGATCATTTCTAGCACAATTGGTGATGGGATGGAGTAACTTTTATCTAAGTATTTGCTCAAGCATTGGCATTATGGTTCTTGTTTCATCATCGGTCAGTAAGAAAAAGTATAGGGGTAGGGGTAGAGAACAGTTGTTTTGGAGAGTGTCAAATTGGAGAGAGATAGAGATGAATATAACCTACCTTTTTTTATTTATTTAAATAATTCAGATGTTCAGGTCAGCTTACGCGCACCTCGACTAATTTTGGAGGTCCAATCACACCGCCCACTTGCGGGTAGCCCAATTAAAATTAGAGCAAAGCTCCGTAAGGATTGATCCTAAAGGAGTTGGCAAACCAGAGATTTCGAACCCGAGACTTGATGAAGGAGTAAACCTATGTAACCCACCATTTAGAATGCATTCGTTCTTCTATCCGCTAGTTTCATCCATCTTTACATCATTGTGCTCACTCTAGGTTTACAACAGTGATCAGAACCATTCATATTTTATATCTTACTGAGTAGAATATCTTTAAGATTAGCCCATCAAACATATAATTTGTGAGAGATGAAAATGAACGTTGGAGGCTTTGAATGTTTGTTATCTATTTTTCCTTTTAGAAACATGTTGGCACGATCATTAGTGTCTGATCGAACTATTTTTTTTCATAGATATACTTGTAAGCGGGATCTAGGATATATACGCAGTGAGGTACAACAACTTTGTACAACACATCTCTCGCTGTCAAAAAGTATTTTCAGCAGTCCTAATTTTGAATAAACTATTCGCGTGAATAGTTAACTATTATCGCGAATAATTTATTTAAAATTTGCAAACTGAGATGGACGGTTGAGCATGCGTGTTGTACATGACTACCTGTAGCATCCTTCTTTTAAAAATTAACCAAAACTTTCCTGGTACCATACCCAACTTTAGATAAAATAAAAAACATAACAAAACCGGAAATTTCCCTTTTCTTCTTTTTCTAACGGCAACAAAAAAAAAAAAGAAAACCTTGGAAGTGGAATTTTGCTTCAGCACCAAAACAGGAAAAAAAGAAAAAAAGAAGAAAGGAAATTCGCTTCGTTGCTGCATGCCTGTATGTTGGTCCCCCACTAAGAGTTCAATTTCGGATTTGCAACACTAGATTTCATTGGATGGTGATTATGAAATGATCACAGCACTGTGACGGTAACTGGTTTCAAAAAACAATTGCGCCGTTGCCGGGGATCGAACCCGGGTCACCCGCGTGACAGGCGGGAATACTCACCACTATACTACAACGACTTTGATGCTTAGCTTCACCAATTTTATAATTTTAACCAATCTACAGAAACAACATAACGGGATTTAAAAACTACTACTAGTAAGTATGATTACGTGCCCTTTGTTAATAAAACAGCAGTTCAATAAAATTAAAGAACGCGGTCATGGGTAGACACACTCGCGTACGCTATATAAACGCAACTAGTCTCTGTCGTCCATCTCGAAAATCAATGGTCTGGATTTTAAATAATCTGTTCACCAAAACAAATAAACTGTTCGTGCAAACAGTTTATTTAAAATGTGGACTGTCAAAAATACGCACGGACGGTTAAGATGCACCGTCTGTGCCTTTGCCCAAATATTGCTCTTGCCCAAATGTTTTCAAGAAAACAGAGATGTACGTATTATTTTCTTTTTTCTTTTGATGTTATGTTGCACATGATACCCTCCAGTTCCATGCAGGGACGAAATTAGGAATTTCACTATGTAGGGGTGAGCTTATATAATTCATAGGATTTTTTTTGAATTTTTTTATTTTCTATATAATATTAGAGATTTTTTTTTTTTTTTTTTTTTTGCAGGAACGACCGTCCCTACTAACACCCGGCTCCATGCAAGTACCTTCCTTCTCTCTACTCCATTATTCAACACCCGTAACTTCCTACATAGCGGTTGCCTTATGTTAAAACTCCAAAAATAACAAAGAAATACGTATATGCATGAGATTAATCTTGTGTAGATGCACACAATGCATCAAGAATAAAATTAGAAGGAGAAATTTAATGCATCAAGATATTTGAATTTTGAAATGATAGAAACATATATAGGAGATGAAAACAACGGGAAACAGGATTTAAGATTAAAATAAATGAAATCCCATTTTAGTGGCAACCCAATCTTTCGGAATCTCATTTTATATTCAATAGTCTTTACTAAGGCTGCAAACTAGTCGAATCAAGTCGAGTTTTAGGATGCTCAAATTCATTCGTTTTGCTTTTAAACGAACTCGAGCCAAACTTGAGCTCAATGAAAGTTTGACAAGCTAGCTTTCCTAGGTTTGAGTTGAACTCGAGCTTCCCGAGCCTTAAAGTGTCAAATATATTACTCCCTCCATCCCCAAATTTTGGTCCACTATGAAACTACGTGCTAGTGTTTTGATGGATCAATGGTTGAAAATTGGGTAACCTTTATGTGTTTGATGGTAATACGGTTGTAGGTGTTACATCAGCAAGTTCTTCATCAATTATAAATTCGGGCTTGACTCAGTTTTGGCATATGCGGGTTTTGCATACTAGCCCTGTTGCCAAGTTCAAGCGGTGCTTGGGCTTGATTGGTGTTCACATGCTTTGATTGTCCCGCAAGGAGGTGTTTGGAGGAGAGTTGTGTTGCTAGAGGATTACTATATGGTGTCGAGTCCGATGAAATTTAAGTAAAGGTGGAGATTTGTTGGAGATATGCTTTGAATTTTGGAACATTCGAAGAAAGGTGTAGCGTTCTATTTCACGGATTCGGTCTCAGGAATTTCGTGCAGTGTTCTATTTCTCAGATTTGGTCTCAGGAATTTCCGTCCGAACGGGAGTCACGTCCGTCCAAACGGTCGAACACAGGGAACACCTCGTTTATTTTCTGAATTTTCTTATAAATAGGGGCCTTATAGGTTCCTAGGGTTTGTCTTTGTATTCGGGGCTTAAATACTACGGTTTTGAGTTGTCTCTTTGGGATCCATCTAGGGTTTGTGTCTCCCTATCGGGTTCCACCAGAAATTTGTCCTTAGATATCTATTGGGTGCTTCATTGAGAGTTACAGGTATAGCTAGCTCCTTATATTCTCTCCTCGTTTGTAGTAAATCTACTCTCACTCTTCGTCCATGGAGTACGTTAATTCTTACTTTGTGCTTGAGCGAAACCATGTAAATCTTTGTGTCCTTGATATATCGCTTGTTGGTTTGTTTTTCTTTTACTTCATGGCTGTCATAATGGTGCTCTCACTGATCTATATATCAAAGGTAACAGTATTGGTCGGCGATGTTGGGGTGGCGGTGATGATTGGTGGATGTTGTAGGTTTTTTTTTGTGTGTGGTGTTTTTTAGGATTTGTCTTTTTGGGCTGCTGAGGTTTTTTGGGTTGGTTTGGGCCCACTTGTTGGGCCTGATCCTTTGGGCTATTGCTTCAGCCTTTTGGGCATTTTTGGGCTTTGGTCCATTAAATGTTCCTCTTAGTTGGCTTCTTACTAGCCTTTGAGTTGTTTCTCGGGTTGCAGTTTCGCTGGGTGCCCTTGATCCATTAATTTTTGTATCTTTGGAAAAATAAAATCGACTTACCCAAAACTAAACCTTGTAAAAAAACAACAGAACGATTTAATTACCTCGAATCATGCATAGAGAGACAGAGAGGGAGAGAGAGAGAGAATCCAAGAGAAGAAAGTGAGAAACCTAGGAGAAGAGACATGTCTAATCAAAGTTTCCAAAAATAGAGAGGAAAGAGAGGGAGGATAGATCAAATGATTATGTCCAAACTCGTTAATGATCAATGCGCATAAAGGAGTAGTGTGATGGATGGGCTAGCAAGTTGGAATGGTTCGAGGGAGGGAGAGGAAGGCATGGGAATCTAATCTCGTGGCCGGCCATGAGAGAGAGAGAGAGAGAGAGAGAGAGAGTTGGAAAGAAAGCAAGAAAGAAAGTCGTGTTTTATACGAGCAGGGAAAGGAGTGGGGAAACCAAGTGAAAATAGATTAGTTTCTAATTTTGGAAATCTAGGAATAGTCCCATCAACCAAACAAAAAAAACAAAATAGTAATAACTCCTCCCTAAAATCACTGTGACAGTGACATGTGATCTTTGGACCTGTCATTTTCTGCTTCCCCTTTGTTTTTAAAACGTTGTACCCTGCTAAACTGGACTCAAGGAGATGAATATAACAGACAGCAATGCATGCATCCCCACTCACTCTCTCTCTCTCTCTCTCTCTCTCGTTCAATTTCTCTTAATGAAATGTACCGACATTAGTGGACTCTACGAGAATGTGTGGCATTGGAGTAGCTCCGATTACATTTGAATTGGTATTTACTATGAGAATATTCACCGGGAGTAGATTATACGAGAATGTGTGGTGTTGGAGTAGCTTGGGTTACCACATGAATATGCTCCATGAGTAGATTCTATGAGAATGTGTGGTGCTGAAGTAGTCTGGATTACCACATAAATGTGCTCCGGAAGCATTGAATAATTAGACGGCCTGACTCTTTCTCTCTCCACACTTTTTGTTCCCGTTCAACTTCTCTTAATGACATGTACCTGCATTTCAGGAAAAAGTTGGACACAAGCTAGATCTTCTTTTGCTGGATGGAAATTAGGGATTTGTCATGGTTTTCCTTTTGAAACTAGGGATTTGTCATAACAAGGATAATAATAATAATGCTTGGGAGAGATATTCAAATAATCGTCCTGAATCCTGATTGTCATTTTAAGTAGTTTTATCGCTAATATACGAATAAATATATGTCAAGCATAAAAAGTACGTGTATAAGGGGTATTTTATAAAGTGACTTAATGTGCACCTAATTAATGTGAGAGATGGATAAAAGGCGTGCTTGTTCCTGAAAACTTAGCCGAGCAATGGAACGTACTTGCACCTCGATTAATTCTTAGAGATCAATCCCATCATTCATGAGCTGATCTCACAAGAGTTGAGTTGATAGATGGCATATAAGGTCTAAGAGGACTAGAACCTGAGACTTAGTAGCGATCAATCCTAGGTCTCAGAGCAACCCCAACAATAACTCCTCAAAAAAGTTTGTGAACAGTGCATATATCTATTATAACTTGACACTTTTTCTATCAACACTCCAACAACACTCCCTATTACCCTCCCTATTTTTAATAAATTA
>JAXBDA010002398.1:0-43042 GCA_036023075.1 Gaultheria prostrata
TGTAACCCTGGCATAATACTATGATGTTGCTTGTCAACTCGGACATATTATGCTAGATTGCCAGTATAACCAGGAAGGATATTACGACCAGGAGCAGTATGGAGAAGCTGCCGACTTGGGGACAGACTTGGCAGAGGTCTGAGAGATGCCGTAGACCGGACCCAGTATTTGATAATGTAATAATTCGGGATTTTATTAAAAGAAATTGTAATATTTATTCAGACTCTACTGTTCTAATATAATTATTAACGCTCCCAAAATTAGGGGCGTTACAGGCTCCTAATCTTTTTATTTTATTTTCTTTCGGTGCAAGTTTTGAATTTTATTTTGTCAATAGCATACAGTTATGATCTTGAACACATGCTTCTATACAATATGCATTCGAGGCCGACTGTTCGTGAGAAGAGTTGCAAAGTTGTCACGTCATCAAACTTAATTTAAGAAAATATTAATTTCATAGAATGTTTGAAAAAATATTCTGGTTGGCTATCCCATCCAACTACGTTTCTTATTTTAATACATTTAAAGTACATCTTATTTGCCACAAATCCCATATTTCTAGGGATTAATTACATATGTCAAAAAGATACAAACTCTCTCTCCATCTTGTTCCAACTTCAAGCACAATTTTCACAACTACATAATTTGATGGCTGTCAGGATTATTCAATAAATTTCTATCATTCTGAATTTTGAAATGCTGTCACATATCCACATATGAAATACGTACTATTCTTCTAGCTCTAAATTCTTCTTATTTGCACACACAAAAATTAATATCTATATCCATCGATATTGCGTGCTTGATAATTCTGTAGATTTGTATGACATTATTATTTGACGGTGTATGTGCTCTCTTGAGATTTAGGAGCAATGATCGACCTCTTCTCTCTCGTCTCGTAATCAACTTTTTATTTTTTGGAATGTTGGGAACAATTGATATGACAAGTATTTTGTTTTGGAGCATATAATTAATATCCCCACTTTCTTCTTGTGGTTTTAAAGCTTTACAGAGATACTATAAAAATGATATTCTTCTTCTTTGCTTATCTTCTAACAAATCATGCATTATCGTGAAATGGAACAAATATAATTAGGTAAAAAAAAAAATATCCGTGAATAAATTTCCTACGTGGTGAGACGCAATTAGGCAGTGGGGTTGATTAATTAAGAGATGGAAATTAATCTCTACTTATTAAAGAAAAAGATAAGGTCACATCTATTTGGTGATGTGTTCATTCACATGTTATTATTGGGATCTTGAAGTTCAATCATATTGTATTCGAAATTGCTAGAAGAAAAAAGGTTGTTATTATTTTCCAAATTGGAAATTGTCAAGGGAAATGAAAATAAAAATGCAATGAAAGAGAGAGTATTAATTCAAAGAGTAACAGATCACAATTTGGGAGAAATAAATATGTATTTCTCAAAAACTAGACTATTTCTAGAACGGTCTAGAATATGATTTGTGCATATCAAAATATGTTGAAACCTGATTGTTAAAATGAAAGTGCTAATCACTGGTAGTGTTGATAAATAAATTGAGCGAATTTTAGAAATTCTTATTCAAACTTGATTTGAAAACTTAACGAGCTTTAAAAATCTGATGCAGGACAAGATCTTAAGAGTTTCCATCTTTGAAAACGTTATTTTGTGTTTAAGAATAATATTATTTGGTATTATTTGTGCTGCTTGTTTGGCACGCCCCTAGTTTAGTTTTGGTAAGGTTAGTATTTATTATTTCTTACTAGTCTTGGTTTCCAAGACATGTATTATAAATTAGTGCAATTGGGTGAACAAAACCCTCCCTCTAATTGGTTGAAATTGTGTAGGTCCCGCACCTGCAACATACTTTTTGGTAAGGATGACATCACATTTTGGTGGCATGACGACATTTTTTAGTAGGACCTACACTATTTTAACCAATCAGAGAGAGAGTTTTGTTCACCCACTTTTAGGGAGGGTGAACAAAATTAAATTCATTATAAATAGAGGGGAAATCTCTATTATTCAGAATCTTTTAAATTTTAAATCAATCAATTACAACTCTGAGATTTTCTCTCTTTCTCTTGTGGATTGAAGAACACTCGTGGATTCGAGTTTCTATTTTCGCTTGGAAACTACCTATTCTCTCATGAATTCCACAATTTCCACTGCGTCAAAAAATATGTTCAAACTTAGTTTCTTTATAAGCCAAGTCAATCTCAAACGAGTTTTAATTGAGCTGATCACAAACCGATACCTAGTAGCTAGATTCTTTCAATAATACGTTAACGAGCCAAGTAGTATCTTGTTCGAGCTTGATTTGAAAGCTTAACGAGTTTTTAAAAAAACATTAAGTTTGGTTCTGTTGACATGAAAACCGATCTCAAATAAACTTTTAACGAGTAAACCCGAACTCAAATTAATTAACTCATTTATCGACCTTAATCAGATTTGGAAACTTCACACTCGAGGAAAATAACCTCTGGAGTGGCATAAAAAATAGGTAACCATTTTGCATACTGGTCAATAAGAGTAATAAATTTGGATGTTGAAATTTCACAAAGAGATGTTTGAAGTGTGCCTATTCGAAATTCTGTGTAGATTCCAAGACAAAATTGTAACGGAATTTTGAGTAAAACATATGGGGAGGAGAGGACTATTAACATTAAAACGAGGTTAGCATTGAAAGGGGTATTTCAGACAACTAGAGAATTTGATAAGAACGATGTTATGGTCAGAGTAGTCGGAGAGTCGGATCACAGAGCTGGGACCCAAAAGGTAAAGGACCAGTGATACCACAAAACCCCCCAAGAAAGAGGGTAAAACAGTTAGTTGAAAATGACTAATTGTGAATTTTTTTGACAATTCCTTCGATTTGGAAATGGTTACAACACACACCCATTAAAAGGGTGTATCATATGCACCTATTGTATGGTCCAGATTGTGTCACCTCATTGACAATCATAACATTTTTTAGTGTTTCATAACTTTTCAGAAATATGATTCGTAACATTTTCTATGATTCGTAATATTTTGGTGTGTTTCGTAACTTTTCTAAAAAAAATCGTAACTTTTATAGGGGTGTGTATTGTAGCCTTTTCCATTCGGTTTTGAGTCTAGAAAATTAAAAATTCTACGTCGGCCCAATGAGCGAAAGATAAGAGTGTTTTCTGAATGGTAAGAGTGTATTAATACCATTAAAAGTATTTGCATTATTATCGGTTAAAGAACATTCTTACCAGTAAAAAAATATTTTAATCATTTGTTTGTTGAGCCAACAATAAAAGGACTGCTAGAAAATTTGCTAGTTGTTGTTCGGAGTAAACCCTTATAACTTTTCTGTTGTGACAATTTTCATTTTTTCAAGAACATAAATTCAGGAGTATTTGTGAATAATCGAGGTGCACGTAAACTAACCAGACATCTGATCGTAAAAGAAAGTACTTGTGGTTAGGTTATAGTGTGAACATGTTGAATCTTTCCTTCATTTATGGGGACAATGAAGTGCAAGACACATTCTAGTGGATTTTAAAAGAACATTCAGCGCAAAGAAAACTATCCCAAATAATTACTCCTAGTAGCTTATCATAATTTGTTTGACAAGAAGACATGGAAGTTGCTTTAATTTGCTAAATTCATCGTTTCCTTTTATCTTTCCAGTCCCGCGGTTTATCCCTAGTACACCAAACGCGGAACTAAAGTACTCCCTCCGTCCCTATTTTATGGTCCCTTTTGGGGATTCCAACTAAATAAGGGAACACAATCATTACACTTTTCAAAATCTACTTTTCTTATTTTACCCTTCAATCATTATATTTTCTTACTTTTCTAGTACAAAAATGATACATACACACCCCCACATACACACTTAGCCACACCCTCTCTCACACGGGGTGTGGTCCCCACATGTGGGCCCCGTGTGGGGACCACACCCCATGTGAGAGAGGGTGTGACTGAGTGTGTATGTGGGGGGTGTGTATGTATCACTACTCTTTGTAGTAGTACTAATTTCAAAAGGAGGGGTAAAAGAGAGAATTCATTACTTATTGCCCATTTAGTTTTAAAATGGGATAATTTTTTTGGGACACCAAAAAGTGCAAACTGGGACTATAAAATGGGGACTATAATAGAAAGCATGACAAGGCGACAAGCCCTAAGAAACAAAGAGTTGGACATACTCGCCAAGTTTTATAACTCAAAGATTTGTTTCGTCTAAGTTTGAGATTCAAAACCTCAGAAGTGTGGATTAGACCATATGAAGCTTTTATCCTGACTTTAGTCGTCTCCACTCTCCAACCCATTTTTTAGTGGACAATAAAATTGAACGTCTAAAAATTAATTGAGCTCTACTCGAACACTCCAAATTACTTTATTTTTAAAACTTCGTTGGAGAAACAAGAAAGCAATGTGATGATTATAGTAGTGCCTGGAAAATGTTGATTAAAGTTGGATTTAATTGATACTTATGAAAGTCGAGGGACTAGGCGCGAAGGCCTGAAAAAAGGGGTTCCAGAAAACACGGACACTTCCACAAAAACAAATCGCAATCAATGTTAATCATTACAATTATACCACCTACAGTCCCTCCATATACATAATTTTTTCCCCGGATATTTGGGTCAGTTTACGCTCATTTCAACCAATTCCCTCTCCGATTTGGTTAAAGACAGATTATTCACGCCGGGACTGGAGAACTCACAAAAAATTACTTTTCATGTGGTCTGACCCCAAAAATCGAACTCTAATCAATTGTGTGATAAATAAACTCACCAACTAACCTGCAATCCCTCTATCAAAAAGGAAGATTTTTATGCAATTAATAAATTTGACTGTGGCATTTAAAAAAGTCGTAAGAATCCAATGTCGCCGGTCTTTTGTCCATAGAATCATCAAAATGGGGTATTGCTTTTAAGACCTTATATGATTACTACTTTTACTAACTTTTAAGTATAGTATTGTTCAGTGTTGTAGCAAGTGGAGGACACCAAAATCTGATAAAGAGTGAGGGGGTGTTCCGCTAAGATTGGTTTTTTGGTTTTTTGACTTTTTTATGTGAGAGCTCGAAAAACGCGTAGCTTTTTGTAGTTTTTTATGTGATGTATTGTGAGGGGATGACCTGTCTCGAAAAGCGTAATAAGCTGGCTTTTGGTTTTTTGAGTTAGTGGAACGGGGCCTGAGTTAAATGCAAAATTATTTTAGATACAGTATTTTTCTGATAACCAGATGTCTGGGTCAACTTACACATACCTCAATTAATTCCGAATCCCGAAGGTAAAGACCGGGAATAGCTTCCAATGGCCCCAAACCGATACCTCCTGGAGGTAAAGACCGGGAATAGCCAAAAGATAAGTAGATCTTTTAATAGTGTTTCTTGTACGGAGCGATTGTGGCTAGCTCTGTGCCTCTCTGTCTCTTGCTTTCTGTACGTTTACACGGGCATATTATATACTCACATGAAAAATAATTTTCTATCGCTCGTCGTGTTCCGAAAAAGAAATCTTACTAAAATTAGCAGCTAGAATCAATTGTTTGAACAAATTACATATTAGCGACCTGACTATATAACTCAGTTATCAATAGCTCAATATATTTTCTTCCTTACCCTCAATGAGACTTTTATCGATCAAGATTTAAGCCGATACTGTATTACATGGAAAGGAGCAAACGCAAGAGTGCCAATGCAAAGGAATTTTAAACTCCCAGAATTTAGCTAACTCATCTCAATTAATTCTTTCCCGGTCCGATCAAAATCAGATTATCTACACCGGAATTAAGGAATTTTGGACTCCTGTACGTTCTCTTTGGCAGGTACCTTGGACTGCTGCTATCATATTACCTCAAAAAGACCAGCAGTCAAGATGGATAATCATACTCTCCCATGAAAAGTGGGAATCCAATGGAACTTAAGAAAAACAAGTTTATTGACTGTGGGTCTATAGGCCCTTGATGGTGCTTCAATTATTCTGCATGAAATTTACTGGTATCAGCTTCCATAAAAGGTAGCATAGTCTCCTATATATATGATAGCCTCTGTTTCACTGTCTCTATTTAGTTGTCTGTTAGCATGGGAGATGTCCATCTACACGAGAAATTTTTCAATGCCCTATGGCACGGTGGTTGCGTACGAACTGGACCACAAACATGTCACATGTTTGTGGTTCAGTTCGTGCTCAACCATGTAGCACGGGTATGGATTGAATCCTCTCATCTACACATTGCAATTTTGTTTAGACTAGGTGCACGGCCTCGTGCTGAACACAAGTATCATAATTGTTGAAGGTAGTTTCAAATTATAAAGTAAAAGAGGTGGCAGTTTGTTCTACCCAAATGCCAAACAAATTTTCCACACAAATGCCAAACTGCCAGATTTCTTTTACCAAATTTGTTCGATGGTTCCCATCTCCCTCTCAGATTTCCATCTCCAACATCTCCCACCCAGATTTTCAATTCACATATATCCATCTCCCATTAAATCTATGTGTAGGCCAGCGTTAAACTTTTGTTTGCATCTCCCACCCGGGATCTCCCTCTGCCGATTCAGTTCTTGATCCAAAATCTGAAACTAGAGATGAAATCGAACTCGGACAAGAATACACGTACAATTATTTGTTGGGAACAAAATAATTAACTTTAAATAGAAACGTGAAGGTGAGGGTCCTGATTCTCTGTTTTATAATATAAAACAGGGACCTAATAGTCATGTTCTAAAGTCTGGGGCCGTTCAGTCATTTTTCTAAAGTTTATTTTGGGGTTCAATCTGTGACTTATGAAACTCTGGGGTTACATTGAATCTTCTCCAAAAGGGCTAACTGGAATTGTTACTTAATAGTAACCCAAACTACATTAAAGTAGCAATGCTGCACTGGATTTCTTCCGAGAATTCACCGCACAAAAGTGCAACAAATTAAAAGAAAAAATCGAAAGAAGAAATGAGGGAAATCGAAGAACAAAGTCCATGGGAAAATTAGGTCCGATTTGCTTCGGCCCAATGATTCACCAGAAAGAAACATCCGGAGCCTAAGGCGCGGGGTACACAAATCTGGATCTCAGCATAGCTTCTTATACCTGGCCCGATTGCCTTGTTCTTTGCATCGAAGAAGAAACTTGGTGTGGAAAGCAGGCCTAATTTGGTTCGGACAAACGCTCCACAAATCCAGATGAGAGAGCAAGAGAGAGGGATTTGTTTCTGGAAAGGTCCTTCGTTTCTACCGAAAGAAGTATCCTATAGTCCTATCGAACATTAGGACACGACTACAACCAGAAGTTAACTAGCACTTGCCGGTTCGGGAGGATCCAGCTATAGGAGAACTACGAACAGATCTTTCAAAGTGGAAAAACAGAGAAATAGATCATGTTAATGCTAGAATGGACTAGGACTAAACGCCTGCAATAATAATGTAAAAAATCAACAGAAGTAGTAGATGGGAGTAAAATGCATGAAAATTTACTCTCATTTGCAGAAGGTACAAATTTTAAATGCTTACACACAAAAGACGGGAAATGATACTTCATTGACTACAAGTTACAAAACACTGTGAAGGTTTTCACATCTCCTTTCGGATTGATAATCTTCGTCTCTGAGTGAATATGCTAGTCCAATAAGGACATATTGTTCCATCCTGTTGGCATAAAGCAGAAAAAAGAAAGAACTGCATTAGGAACCACCGGATGCTTCAATTTTCTCAATTGCACAAAGGGGAAGTCATTCATTGAAGCTTGTGTGAGAGAGTAGACGTTAGACAAATACATCACATATATACTTTGGATCTAAGCATAAAGAGCTGTACCTTCATTATTGCCTGTTCTATTATCGAATCTAAAAAGCTATACTAAATATTCTTGGCTTAAATTATGAATCCCCGTTCCCAATTGTAGTTGGCCTAAAAAAAGTTGCTAAAGGTTCAAAGATATTTTAAATGGCAATGTCAAATGATACGAGAGGATAGAGAGTTACTGGAATCGACAAACTAATCACATTCTGGAAACACCATAATCAAAGAACAAAGTTTAAATACCACAAGAAGTGTGTCTCACATAACAGTTACTACTTATTGTAGGTAACAGATCAGGAACGGCGTTAGTAGTTGAGCATTTAAGCTGCCAAAGCAAAATGATTTGAAATAGCCCCAATCCTAGGGATAAGGATCATAACTAACCTACCCATGACAGGTAATTAAGAATTGAGCACCTCACTTGGAGTTTCATTCTGATTGAGCAGCTTCTTGTTTCGGTTTTGCCGATCCAGGAGGGCCACTTTTTTTCCTTTCATATCTTCTGCTCTGATATTTGGATTGCCCACGTTGCTTTGGTTGGTAAGTGGGGTACGTGCATGGAATTATCTCCCCGTTTATGTACTTATCTCCTGAAAATTAAAAAATATAGATCTCAAATCTCGAGTACAAGCGGAAAATCAAGTTTACAATAATTAAAGTCAAGATAACTGACCTCCATAATCTTTATTCGGAACATCTATGTAGGAGTCGGGCAATACCCATAGAACTCCAGGCAATCCTACAGAAGGAGTCATACAAGTTGTCAAGTTAAATTTAGGAATCAGCTTGAAATAGATATTGAACAAACAAGACCAAGCTAAATCCACACACCTTTGAATTTCTCAGATGTTTCCTCAGAAACAGTGCACTGGAATCCAGTGTAAGTAGTGGTACTAAATGCATACATATTTTTCTTTGCTTCTTCCATGCTGCCAACATAGAACATCAATGTCAGTCGAAACAAAAGTGGGTTTTATGTTTAATTTTCAACAAGCTTTCTTGCAAGTCACTGAAAGTTCTCAACGTAAAGTTGATAGGAAATGGACACAACAATATCTATCTCTCTTGTCTGTCTAACACCCTCTTTAGCTTCAATCCTGCCTCACAACACGCATATTGAACTCAACAGGATTCAAAACATATAGATAAAAGAGTGCATAAGCATATTGAGGGGACCAAAGCAAAGATGATGCAATATGAATGGGCCTCAGGAAGCCTTTGGTCTGAATTCAACTCCAGTCTTTGGCCAGTCCATAACGAGCTCGGCTTTATATTTACCCTCGATTGTGGACAGTGGGATTGGTCCCGGATTAACCACTCCGTTGGGCAAGATATTGAGTTATCGAACAAAATTTGTTTTTTTGATGCAATTTACCCAAACATCAAAATCAGAGATTTGATAAAATAATACCTGCTAGCTAATGAATAATTCCAAAAAAAAAAAAAAACCTATTACAAAATGACGCAATCACGTACTATGGAACAATCTAACATTTTCTTTTTTTCCACAGAAATATATACGTTGGTTTGGCTTGTAAAATGCATATCTTTGGCCCTTATTTCCACTTGCCTTTTAAAATACAGGACATATTAATTCCAACTATTTGGTGCTCCTTTTTTTTTGTTTTCGTTTTCCCTTTTGCTTATCCTTTAGGTTCACCTCTTCCAATGTGAAATAGAAATCAACGTCCCAAAGGCTCAGATCAGATGGTGGCAGCAATCTTGAATGAATGTGATTCCCGATCCCCATGAATACCTTGTTTGTTACATGATAGAGTAGGAATGTCATCCCTAAACTCCACCATGAATATTTTTCTTTCAATGGAAAAAGGAATGGCGAACTCTTTTTTTTTTTTTGGTCATTCGTCATTCCTAATCTATTGAATGGGGGAGGAGGGAATGAGACTCGATCCTGGGATGCAGTGTGGGGCATTCAAGAGCTCTACCGCATGAGCCCACTTGCAAGGAATGCTGAACTCTAAAAGACCTATTTAGTGGACTAGGTCCTTAATTCAGGGACGGAGTCAGAATTCCGACTTGGAGGTGGCACCCAAAATCAAAATTCTCCCTCTTTCCGTCCTACAAAGATAGTCTATTAGAAAACGTCGTGTAATTTTCGGATAAAAATTTCAATTAGTTCTTTAATTTTGTGTGAAGAAATGTACGAAATAATGCACGGAAGGGCTTTATGTTTTTTAACCCAAAATTGGAGGTTTTTGGTAGTGGACTATCTTTACCAGCGGAGGGAAGAAAAAAGAAAAGGTACAAGTGTTCTACGATTAATTATTTTTAGTTCTCAAAAGGATACACATTTTCATATGTTTATCATCCATCAACATACATATTGATTAATCACTTATCAATATGATTGATACCAAAAATAATATACGCGTTGTGAAAAATAACACTATTCTTGGCTTGCAATCCAAAAATGATTTTTTTTTTAACCCGGGGGTGGCACGTGCCACCCTGCCCCCCTCTTACCCTCCGTCCCTGCTTGAATTAATCCAAACGTTGGAATAAAATTACCTCGAGCATTAGATGATTTGTATTTCATATACAGTAATTAGATTCTCATTTCCACTTAGGACTATCGAGTATCGACATCCAAGCATAGGCTAAATAGTTTGCACGGTTTCACCCATCAACCAGCAATACACAAGTATCTACAACCACTGTTCTAAAAGAAGGTCTGGAAGCCCGTGTACTTGCCGCCTAGGCGCTAAAGGCCCCCCTCCGAATAGCCCGACTAATTGCCCGGCTAGGCGCCGAGTACTTGGCCCTGGAAGCTAGAAGGTGCCTGGCCGCCCTAGGAGTACCTAGCGAGTTTTAGAACCTTGTCTACAACTATTTCGAAAAAAGATGAATAACATTCCTATGCACCAGTGAGATAAAGCACAAATACAAACTACGGCGGAATCACCCGACAAGGCGACAATGAAGTCCAGAATTGGCTGCAAACCAGCCCAGCCGATCCCAGCTTTGACATGCTCGAGCTGGGCTTGTACAAACGAGCCGAGCTTTTAGAATCAAGCGGAGGTACAGTACAACTAAGTTGAGTTCGACTCCTTTACTAAACGAGCTTAAAATTTGAGCTCAAGACAACCATAATTAGCCGAGCCTCAAGCTGAGCGCGAACAGCCGGGATTGTTTGCAGCCCTTAATTGAATTGCACGAAAACAAAACACACATAACAAAATTTCTTTCCCCACATATTGTCAACGACCCAATCAGATTTCAAAACAAACAAAAAGAATAAAAATAAATTCGAAAAAGAAAGAGGCGAACCTTCCCAAGACAGTAGCAAGAGTACTGAGATAAGTTTCGATCATTTGCTCTCTAGTAGGAGCGGGGTCTTTTGGGAATTCCATAACAATGAGCCAGTGATTAAAATCACAGCCGGGTAACATTATCGTTTCCCTCGGCTCATTACTAGTGCTGCCACTGCTACTCCTCCTCGATGACGAGTTGCCCTCGAGGGCCGCTCGAACTGCTGTGGAGGCAGCATGTGGACGAGTCGGGCGGGTGTGAATCAGTGAGTTGAATCGGAATGAAGATGCGAGGTGAAGGGTAGAGGTGAATGAAGGGTTTTGGATAAGGTGAGCTGATGATACGGTCACTAGGGTTTTGGGGCAGGTGGAAGCCATTGAGAGAGAAGAAGAAGAAGGTGCGATGGGTTTGTTTTGTGTTTTGGGCAAGATTTTGTGAGTCCTTTCGGTTTTGTATATTGGGCTGGACCCTAACTGATTCAGTTACTTTTGGGCTCTTTAGAGGCTGGTCCCGTCTGAATGAGTTGGACCTTGTCAAGTCCCATATTGGAATTTTTTTTTTTTTTTGGTACACCAGAAAGTAGACAAACAAGAAACTAAACGCGTTAAAAAAAAAATTCTCATGTCTGCCCTGAGGAGTGGGATAACTTCAGCCGGCGGGCTAATGTGTGACACCATCTTATTTTCGTGATCAGCACCCATATTTGCAAGTATATCCACCACCTTATTGCCTTCCCGAAGAACATGTTTCAAGGAGCATCCAGTGGCAGCCATATTGGAATTTGGATTTTGGAAAATTACAAGCCGGCCCTGTTTTCCCAACTTCTTCTGTCCCACCTCTCTTTTGTATTTCTCACCTCTATTGGCCCCGCGAGCATGAGATATGTTGATGTGGCATGTGTTTGTTACCTTTTGCATTATAAACTTTGACATGCAATAACGTTCATATATGTTTTTTTTTTTTATTTTATAAAATGTATACTTTTGAAACTCACTCTATGAGATCTATCAGACAAGATCTACAATGAATATGAAATTATGTATACAAAGAAGACATTTTCTGGGGGTGTGAATTATTGTATATGAGGTGTGAATCGTCTGTTATAAGTAAATTGTGTGCTTATAGGGTGTGTGAAATGTGTTTGATCTTCTTAGATGGTGGTGAAAATTGTGTGTTTATAAGGGTGTGAATTTGGGTTTGGACTTGTTGGATGATGATGTGAATTGTATGCTTATAAGGGGTGTGAATTGTCTGTTATGTGGCTGCGAATTATGTATTATGGGGGGTGTGAATTGTGTGATAGGAAGTGTGATTTCCGCATTTATGGGGTGTGAATTTTGGAAGGTGCAATTGTACAGAGGGGCGTAATTGTACCAAAAATCAGCTCGATTGAATATTGTTAGGTGTCTCATCGGAATATTATTATCTTGAAATGCATGATTCCGAATGGATCCGAAACACTAGATCAAAACCCGCTGCAACAAGTTATATATGTGCTCCGATGAGGTACTTATCGATATTTGATCAAGCTGATTTTTAGTAAACATGTAGAATTCGATGAGCTCCACGCGTGAACATCTCCGATTGTCGACACGCCGCTGTGCCCGCACAGCATGCTGGGTAGAACCCCCCGGGTTTAAAAATGGCTTGGATTGGAGAGGGTGACATGAGCAGGGCATAGGCGGGTACACCCTCATAAAAGAGGGCCGGCCTTAGAACCCCAGATTTTGGAAGTTTCAATTGAAAAAATCCTACGACTACAGACGTATGTGCACATGTTAGGAGATCCGGACAAAGAATTTTTTTTTGATCCAAGATAGAGATTTATTTGGAACCATCCGATATTTGAAGACCCTATGTTTACTGTGTGGAGCCCACGACAAATAACAGTTCTGGACAATCTATGTTTGGAATATGTGTACGAACATCTATGTTTGGAGCATTGCTCTTTCAATTGAGTAGCTTGTTATTTCAGTATCAATTATGGTGAACGAATTCCAGAAATTTATTTTGTACCTTTTAGGTTGGACCTCAACGGATCAGTTGTTTTGGGTTTGGGGTCTTAGATGGACTTTTCCCTTTTTGTGGTGATGCTATTTCTAGGCTATTACTACACGGGCTAACAATTTCGAGAGCCCAAGTTTCACTTCATGCTGGGTAAACAAAAAAAATACTCCATGAAAAGAAACGAAAACACTAGAGTCGAATATTTTTTGGGGCTAATTTAGAATTGCGGTTTCTGGGTAGTTTTTAAAGTTTATGCTTCTTTCAGATGCTGGTTGATGCTGCTAAACCTTTGGTGAGAATTTTTTTAAAACGAAGCAAAGTTACTAATTCTCGGAAGAGACTAGTACAACAACCCACCGCCATGACCTCCCGCTTAAACTATGGTTTGCCTCTAGGGGAATCGAAGCCTTCCTATCTTGCAAGCAGACATTCGGTCCTACCACTGGGACAATCCATGGGTGGGCAAAGTTATATTATTAGGTCTTTAGTTCTTACACAAGTTATTATACTTTGGTTTAAATACATAGGAAACACTGAATTTCAAAAGGTGACATATACATATAGACACACACATTAGAGTTTCTTTATTAATTAATCAGGTTGTCTAATTTGGTCTCCTTATCTATATATTTTTTGTTAATTTTTTTTTTCTGTCTTCCATTTATTATTCTTGATCATCTGAAACGCTGGATGTTACAAAAGACCAGGACATGAACTTCCCAACAACTTCATTAGGATATTATTAACTATTTATTACTGCTGCACATAATTGAAGAAAACCAAAGGATGAGGAATCTTCAAAACAGATATCACGTGGACATTCTTCTGGATATCATTAAAAATGAGTAAGAACAGGAACTTGTCATTGCCACTGTGGAATTTATGATTTTTACTTAATTTCTCCAAACAAAAATTATTGAATTTCTTTTTTATTCACTACTTGATTTGTTAAATAAGGTTATGTTTATGGTACTATATGGTATCTGCGCGCATACCACATTTGAATACCATCTTAACCTAAGTCACATAATTCGCATGCGTGTGCGTGAGCGGGAGCGTGAAAGCGTCTTTAAAACACATCTCAAGTTACTAAAATCCGCAAGTGCGAGGATTGAAGGCGCGAGCACAGTATGAGGATTGAAAGCGGGAGCGTAGGACATTCTGAAGGATTATGTGACTAAGATCTTAACGGATGCCTCAGATGTAATTTAATGAAAATAGTACTCAAACAAGATCATCTTAACACTAATAATTTCATTTCTTAGTCGACAGGAAAATGATTCAGTCTTATCAAAACCGTTCTTTCTTTTTCTTCACCATTTCTTTCTTAAATCTTCTGGATCTAAATTTGCATGTATTGACGTTATTTTTATTTTCTTAATCTTGGAGAATTATACCTATAAGAATTTGGGTAAATGATTATCGAAAATGCGTAGAGCTAGCATAGAGATAAGTATGTGTGTGGAGGATTTCAGCTCCAGAACCAGTACCAGAAAGCAAATGGCACCATCAATCAGGAGACTTTGACTTGATTGGACAATACTCAGGTTTGAGTTTCCGTAGCCATTATTAGGCTAAACATATTCTTAACACCACTCACACATGGTGAGACTTTAGCTTCGGTCCCGACATAGATACGGTGAGATCTCTTATAGATAATGGAGTAATGTGACAAGACAATGCTCCGTGACAAAGGTGACGTCACTCATGACAGAGGTGCTGTGACGGGTACCATACATGCATTCCATTTTTTGTACAAAAAAAAAAAAAAAAAACAGAAAGCAAATATAACTCAGGTTTGATTACAAGTTCTGGGCCCCTTATTGGGTCGACTGGGCCTGTTATTGTCGAGACACCGATAAGCCTCACGAGTGGGTGGTGTTGGGATGATAGAGAAAGTCGTACATTCTCTTTGGGGGCCCATACGTGTTGTCCGGTGTCTATACCGCAAAGAGACAATGTCTGGAGCAGGTAGAAATACTGGTTCCTGATGTTGGCGGTATGGCCCATCAGGCCCATATGCACTCAACTTGCTTATTATTACTGTATTATTATTATTATTATTATTATTATTATTATATATTTTTATATTTTTTATTTGCTTAGACCTCGTTTTACAAATTGACTTAAACAGAATTAGTTAGTTGAACTGGCTTATTGAGTGTAATTGAGTTGCCATATTATGAAAAAGTAACCTGTCACGTAAAGCGCAATAAGTCAATTTTGAGTTCAAGTCAGTTTTGTAAAACTTAGCCTTTATTGTTCCTTGTACATCTCGAACAAGTTTAGTTTCACCAAATTAATAAAATCAAGTTTTATATAAAAAATTAATCTAATCCAATTAAATATATATAATTTGTATGATCAAGATTATGGATGAACAACTCTGTATGTATTTTTATGTAGTGCCCATTTTTTAGGGTCTTATGTGTCTGAATGTTGGGGATCCCATATGGACACAGTAGTTTACCATTTTCCTGACTTGTATTTTAAAGTTGATGATAATCCAATTAAATGTATTGCTTGCCAACCCATGGCGGGATGGGTGACACCAAATTTGTGAAGTAGAGGGAATGGTGCACTCGTCGCACTAGAAGTTCAAATATAACCATTTAACCACTTTGATATCCCGCTTGATTACAAGCCCATGCTATTGAGCTCGGCGTAATCCAATTCAATGAATTGCATCATATTATGGGAATATCATTGAGGTTTTTGTTTTACATATATATATATATATATATACGATAAGAAAAAACAAGATTTGAAACTAAATGAATGAACTTGAATGTCATAATGATTTATGAGCGGATCGATGAATTCCAACATTAAATCTGCGTTACTTGTAGCTTTCCATCTTTCTGTTTTCTTTTCGTTGTTTTAGCTGTATTTTGGATTCGGCATCCGACGTGTAATTTGTTTTCGTTTCAACATAACTAGGTTTATGATTCCTAAAATATTGGCATATTTAACCCTTTGTCCCTATTCCATGTAGATTTTTTATTTAATTTTTTTTTTCAACTTTCAGGGGTTATCCGGGCTAACTAATGAGCATCTCGACTATTCCCTTCCCCAGTTCGATCAAAGGTAGACCATCTGAGCCGGGACTAGTTGATTCATAAGAGATTTCTCTCTTTTGGTCTGGTCTCAAGAGATTTACAAGTTTTAAACTCAAAATGTTTAATTTACAACTCATCCTTATTGTCACCTGAGCTACCCTTGGCGTTATACTATTTTCTTTATTTTCTATTATTGGTGTCCAGAACATGGAGTTATGGGGATGGACCATAGGTGACACTAATAAATTTTTATATCCGGTCAACGATACACGTGTCATCAAAACACCAAAGAGTAATTAGGGGGTGAAATTCGGTCGGTTCGGTTTTTGGGGTGTTTGGTACCAAACCGATCGGTTCGGGGTGGTTCGGTCCGGTCGGTTTTTTCGTGGTTTTCGGTCCGACATTTAGATTCAAATGAACGGTTGAGATTAAGATGGACGGTTCCAAACTTCAATGGAATTTTCGGTCATTGTTTTACTTTACCAATTTAAAACGTATTCCAAGGTTGGGAATCCAACTTTGTCTCAAAAAAACTACCCAAGGTTCACATTATTTTAATTTTGAAATTAGTCATGCTACTTTTCAGTCTAAATAGGTACAGTTTTGGGGCATTGCGGTCCAAATCGGTATGATTTTGAGGTATTTCGGTTAGGTTCGGTTCGGTCAGAAGAAATTTCTGGGAACCCGAAACCGAACCGAGATGTATTTCGGTTTTTTCGGTTATTTTCAGACTGGGCCTACCGAACACCGAACCGAATTTTCGATTTTTCGGTCGGTTCGGGTCCCGTCGGTTTTTTTTTCACCCCTAAGAGTAATGTTAAAGTATTTTGAAATCAGTGGTTCAGATTCACTTAAATATTTATCTTAACCACTGATTTTATTTTTGAGATAATTTTGGAGGTATTTTTTCGGAGTACTTGGTATTTTCCTATACCAAACGTTTTCCACTACAATGAACACCTTCAATGCAACCCGACCATTACTCATGAGAAAATTTTGAGTACGGGGCGGGTACCATGTGGTACCCTCTCGATAAATCCGAGCCGTCCAACAATGCAACTAACAGTCTAGATTAAAAGTGTCGTACAGAGTTTAAAAAAATACAGTACAAAAGAAAAGATAAAGTGCAATTCAATCCGGACCGTCCAATACATATTTGGACGGCTCGGATGCGCCGAATGAGCACCACGTCACCCGTACCCTATTTGCACCCAAAATTTTCTCATTATTTATAAGTTTTCCATAATGGGCAAAGCAATCGCGTGGACCCACATACAGAAGATACATGGATTTGTCCACACCTTGGCAGCCAGCTGGCAAAGTTGCCGTCACCGTCGCCGACATTTGACGGAAAAGTCCGTCCTTGGATCCGTTATTCCGTAGTACTTTCGCAGGGCTGCAGCCTCCAAAAAGAGCGCTGCTACATACACGGAAAGAGTACCCAGAAAGTACCAAGAATTTGAACTTCAATGGTCCAGATTCGCTTCAAGCGAATCTGTACCGTTGAAATTCTGTACCGTTGAAATTCAAATTCTGAATACTTTCTGGGTATCATTTCCGGGTACCTAGACTTTCTGCTCCAAAAAAGGAGATTGTACGATATGTTATCCCCTCTGGAAGTCGGTAATTTACGGGCTAATGCTATTCCCTGTTTGGACAGAAATCCATAATGGCGAAGAGCATTTATTTTTTCCATGTAGTTATGCTTTGTAGGACTCTATTGATAGGGTTAAGGCAAGCCGCAATTCAGCCTGAAAGGAAAAATTACTCTTTTAAAACAAATTTTTTTTTTATCTGCAATAATACTCTTTTAAGACTTGAAGGAGTGGATTTTCATGGGGTGTCGGGGGTGTTCCACTAAGAGAATTTTTTTTCTTTTTGATTTTTCAGGACTTTTTATGTGACGTATTGTGAGAGAGTGACTATCTCGATTTTAGGAATAAATTGATTTTTTGACTTTTTTGAATAAGTGGAATGAGACCTAGTCTTTTTTCAAAGTTTTTTTTGACAAATAGAGAGAATTGCCATAAATAAAAGCAAAATACAATAGTAGCAATACAAACACCCTACAACCACAACAATCCGACTACAGAAAAAAAAAAAAAAAAACCATGCTGCTTAAGTCCATCACTAGTGTCTGAATGCCAAACAAAAGGAGCAAGAGCTTACTTGGCTAAGACATGAGTACGCTCTACTTCCTTACGCAACCTTGGAGATTCTACAAAAGTGAACTTTGAAATCTTCGATTTGAGGTTTTGGATAAAAAAGGCATCATGGTGGTGGCATTCAATCTTCCTTGCTATCTGCATGACAGCATTAAGACAGTCAGTAAAAATATGTGTAACAATATAATCATGATTTAAAAACCAATGGACTGCTTCCTGGATTGCTAAAATTTCTGTTTGAATAAGACTGATACTGTAAGAGGACATCATGATTTGAGACATATTAAAGTGCACAGATTCGAACATAAGCACACATCTATGTAGGGCTGCTAAAAAAAAAATCGGTGAACCGTGAATCCGGTCCGGACCGAATCGATCCGTGCCTTTTGGATTTTAACCGTGGATTAATGGTCCGGACACGGATTCAAAAAATAAAAAACCGTGACTCGCGGTCCGGATACGAATTTTGATTTTGAAATCGTGGATTAACTGATCCGGACCGTGAGATTTTTATTATATATAATTTTTTTAAAATAAATATATAAGTATAGATAAATAATTTTACTACCTTTATAATATTGAGTCATTGACAATTTGATATGGAAGGTTCTACTGTGTTTGGAATCCAAAATGAATCTTCGGTATTATTTTTTGGCTATCTATTTTAATTCCATAATGTTCAAGTTTAGATTTGTTCAATTAATTTGTTGAAATGTTTAATAAACTTTCATTATTTTTTTCCAGTGACTGCTCTTTCTATTTTCTTCTTGATGCTTTATATTATCATCTATTAACTGTACTAGTGAAATGTTTGTTTCAATATTGAGTTTGGATTTTTAAATGAATTGATGATTTTTTTTAGAATAAGTTGAAAATCCGTGGACAAATCCGGAACCGATCCGTGACTCGCGGATCGTATTGGAACCGAACCGTGACTCGCGGATCGGTTTGGAACCGAACCGTGAGACTTTTGGATTGGACAAGGATTCTATATTCAAAAAACCGTGACTCGCAGATTAGGATTGGATTCATGCCAATCCGGACCGTGAGCACCCTACATCTATGAATGAAATCATACTCTTTATGTGCATGAGACTCACATTCATCATGTGAAATTCACGTGCTTTTAACTATTGCGGATGTATCTGGATTCGGCAACTCATGGATAGTGGCTTGGTTAAGGAAACTGCACCAACGTGTCTGAAGTATTGAGGTGTCCAAAAGCTCATTTTAAAAAGGGTCTTTCTATTGATAGGCACCGAGCGGACAATAAAATAAGAAGAAGATAAAAAACACACATTCCAGTGTATCCTTTTCACTTTTCTATACATCTGTATACATTCCTATATATTTTTAAAATCTAAACGACAACATGGTGGGTTGATTTTGAAGGAAAAGTTCGTCCTTCTCCGTAGTACATTCGCAGAGCTGCGGCCTCCAAAAAAAGGAGATTGTAGGATATGGATTATCCCCTCTGGAAGTCGGAAATTTACGGGCTAATGCTATTCCCTGTTTGGATGGAAATCCATAAAGGCAAAGAGCATTTATTTTATCCGTTATGATTTGTAGGACACTATTGCTAGGCTTAAGGCAGGCCGCAATTCAGCCTCAAAGGAAAAATTACTCTTTTAAGACTTGAATGAGTGGTGGATTTTCTTGGGGTGCCCTAATCTTTTTTCAAAGTTATAGAAACATATTAGAGTGCACATACTCGAACACAGGCACACATCTATGTATGAAACTAGGTCCTTTAATGGATCGGATTTGATTAGTTCAGATCCGAATTCAAATCCGATATTGACAAATCCGATAATTGCGATTTGGATCCGAAAATCTGAATCCGGTCCGTTTTTTAGGGGTGCAAAATTTTAGGGAAATAAAAGGAATTTATGTCCATTTATATTAAAAAGGAAGGGTTTTGTTTTCGTGGATCCGGGTTCGGATTTTTTGGATTAGGATGAAAGGTCTATATGAAACCCTACTCTTAATGTGTATGAGACTCACATTTATCGCATGAGACCCACGTACATTTAACGGTTGCAGATATATCTTCATTTGAATTCGCCGACTCATAGGTAGTGACTTGGTTAGTTAAGGGAACTACAATTTTCGTTCGATCGTGTCTATAGTATTGAGGTGTCCAAAAGCTTATTTAAAAAATCCAAACTATTGGAACATATTTTCCAACAACTTCATACAGTCGAATTCAGTTAGTGGATTCGAATCCTTCTAAAAGGCCAACAAGCTAGAACCAAACTAACAAGCAAAAAATACAAAAAAAAAAAAAAAAACCAAAAAATACAAAAAAAAAAAACCAAATGCGTTCGAGTGAAATTTAGAGCATCTTGATATCCAATAATGTAGCATATTCTTTATGTACTTATTCTGGATGCAATCCTTATAAAAAAAACAATATGGAATCATTAATTTGTACTCCTTCCGTCCCAATTTGTTTGCTCAATACGAAACTACGTGTAATTTTCAAACTAAAAAATAATGTACTTGCAAAAATAATTTTCTAATCAATGTGGATCTTGTTTGATAGATCTCATTGCAAACTTTAATACGGTGCAAAAAAAATTTAAAAATTATTTTGATAAATACATTAATTTTTAGTTTGAAAATTACACGTAGTTTCGTAGTGAGCAAACAAATTGGGACATAGGGAGTACTATACATGGACACATTCATGACATGACTATGAAAAAAGTACGAAAAAATTTAAAGAAGTGCTACTTTAAATTTTATTGAATTTTTTTCTAAATTAATATTGGTACTCCTATCAATTATTGGCCACATCAAAGGCTTGGGCGATTCTCAATTATTGTGTGTCATAGCTTGAAACTGATGAATCAAATCATAAAGATCACCTCAGCTCGTTGAGGACAAGATTTGATAGACATGGCTGTTTGAATTGTTGTACTTTTCGAAAATCAATTTGTCACAAATAAAAAATAAAAAATTAAGAGGCATTTTTAAAGCCAATTTACGCTTACCGTTTTGAGATCTTGCTCATTTTTTTAAGGGAAGATTTTTTTTACGAGTGTTCTGAGAAATTTCTTTTTCAAAAAAATTATTGAAAAAGCAAGTTTCGAAAACCATCAATCGAGCAAAGGTCGAACTTCATTTTTTTGAATCCAGAAAATAGAAGTTTCTAGTAAAATGAAATAAGTCATGGATTTTGGCAATGGATCTGCTCAAGTTTGTTGTGACAAAATGCAATTTCTTATAATCAATCCAGAAAATAGAAGTTAAGCACAACTATAACAAAACACAACTAAGTCATGGTTTTTGGTAATGGCTCGCTCAAGTTTATAGTTGTTTCACACACAATTATGAGAGTTCGATTCTTCAGATCAGACGGTAATTTCTTATGAACTCACTTATCTCGGCGTGGATGGCTTGTCATGATCAGATTAGAAAAAAGATTAGACGAGGCGCGCATAAGCTAGTCGTATACCATGACCTTACAACGACAAAATTTGTTTTCAGAAACAAGAACTCAGGGTCCCTTCTGAGCGCTTCACTCGACAGACCCTGGCGAGCACATCTCGGCCACCCAAATGTATTTTGGATGGTCCAGATTTGAGGGGTGCTAAAGGGTGTTTTGGGTATTTTTAACTCCTCTCAAATCTGGACCGTCCAAAACACATTTGGACACCGAGATGTGGTTGGCAGGGCCAGTCGAGCGGAGCAGAGGCAGAGCCCCGGGTTCGTGTATGATGATGGAGTAATTGATGACAGTTTCTTGCTCCTCTGCATTGAAACACCAAGGCACCTTATCAACATCATCTCTCCCTTTCTCAGTCTGTGTCTCTCTCAAAAATCACTGCTGAATGAAGCTGTCTCTCTGCAGTTGTCTCTCTGTTTTATTATTCTGAGGACCTCTGCAAAAAAACTGCGGTTGTCTGTTTTTTCCATACAAAGAGGAAAAGATGAGAGATGGGGAACAATTTCTGAGGAAAAATCACTCTTCTGATCTTATCCGTCCTTCAATCCGTATTACTTCCCTTTCCTCAGTCCTTTGTCGTCCTCATCGTATGCAAATTTTCAGGCCATTTCTGCCATGGCCATAACTCAGGATTCAATTTGAGTTGAGTGAAAGTTGCAGTCCAGCTATTATTACCAAATCACAAAAAAGTAAAAGTTGCTCACAAGATTAAAACACTGCAAGAAGTTAAGTTTTCACTCACTGCTCAAATTAATTTTTGGACTTGAAAGAACTGTCGTGTTAAAATAATTGAATTCTGTAATCAAAATTTCTTATTTTGTAATTTGTCGTCTATGTACATGTAAAACACTTTTGTTAAGTGTGAATCGATATTGTTTATATATGATTTCGTGTGGAAACGTACTCTGTTTCTTGAGTTAGTTTTTCGTGTTTTAACTTTTAGATTTCGGCATCCCCACGAGAAAATACTGGTTCTGCCACTGCCTATCTAGGTTTGTTGAGTTTTTAAACTTTCTACGTTTATTACATAATAGAAACTAGCGCGAGTCGTAAATATGTGCAATTGCGAACCATGTGAAATGTATGTGTTAGTGGCTTAGTGCTTTGTTGTGGAATCGATTCAAACCAACATCATGCTTTGGTCCATTCCACAACAACCCTTCAAGAAAAATCCCTTTAGGGCTTGTTTGTTTGGGAGATTTGGGGTTGTGATTGGAGATCTAATACCATGGGTACCAAGTGTTCGTGGACACAAAATTTGGCAAGGATTACATATCCCTGTCGTAATGGATGTGAGATCCGGGGGAGAAAAACTTGTATTCCGAACGGGTACTGCCACGTGGTACCCGTCGACACATCTGAACCGTCCAAACATGGCCCAAAATTTACAAAAATGTTACTCTTAAATCAGGGCAGTCCAAAACATATTTGGACGACTCGAATGCGTCGACGGGTACCACGTGGCGGTATCCGTTTGGCATGCATACAAGTTTTTCTATGGGGAGGGGACTACATAACCCTTGCATCAAGAGCTTATTGAGGTGACCACTTTGCCCTTACTCTAAAATTTATGATTTGCATTATTGCATGATGATAAAATAGAAATGCGTGCTACAATTCCAATTTAAAAAAATACTGAAATTTTATTCCCTCAATCCTTTCTATACTCGAAACGAATTCTAGCCACCACTCATACATTGTACACATTATATTCCATTCGTTCATCTGCGGGCAAAGGAACGAGGTCTTAAGAGTATCTCGATTGCTAGACAATTTTTAAAGATATTCCATTAGTAATGAAAAATGGGTGGAGGGGATCTCTCGCCCGTATGAAATGGGATGAAACAAATCTACGGCGTATAAGATTTTTGATTGATTCAGGGCGCAACGAAGCCATGATTGCCAAATAATTCTTTTTTGAGAGGATTGAAATAAGATGGGATTGTGAAAATGGATGGAATGGTTGATGAGATTTCACTTATTAGGCACATAGCTAAGGATTATCTTTATTCTCTGTTTGGTTAAAGTAGGACAAGGAAGACAAATTCAAGTGGGGGGAAGATATATCCTTCAACATCCGATGGAGGAAGATAAATTAAGAGTGATGATCTTTATAGGTGCCATTCTTCTCAGAAACACTTCAATTTCGGTATGCTTTTCCTCACCCTTATGGCTTCTGAACATGATGAGTTGATTGTTACATAAATCGGTTTCTGGATGGACAAATTCGAATGACCAAGTCCATCGTCCAAGGACCGAATCAAAGTTTATAAATGATACATGACGGTTATTTTTACATGGCGAACAATGAAAACAACAGGCTCTAAATTTAGTTTAATGGGATTACGAAGATTATTCTTGATCCTAAACTTAATTATAGGGAACATAAAGTTGGTTTGCCTTTTTCCCTAGGAATTCTTGATCCTAGCTTTCTTTTGCCGTTTTAGCACATGTAGACCATGAGTTTACAGTGGGCAGAATTCCTGGCTTGACTCATGAGGAGTGCCCACAGACCACAATTTGTAATTGCAATAACTAAAGTAAGGCACAATCCAACCGGACCTTACATTGGTATAATAAATCGTTTGGATTTATTTGGGTAAGAGCTTTTGCATAAATTCAAACCATTAGTTGTCGTAAGTGGACGGTCCAGTTTTGGACCGTAGAGGTTCCAATTTGCCTAAATTGAACAAACCATCCGAGAGAAAACGAGAGCGAGATGTAAATGTCCAATTTTGAAATGACTACTCTTGCTAAAAAAAGGCTACAAAAAGATTGACAAAAAAAACAGAACATAAAAACAGAACAAAGATGGGTTAAACCTAAAAGGACCATGTCTTTTCCTCTTCCCATGATCACAAAAACAGTTCATTTTTTTTCAGTCATCCAAATTTAACTCCCATTACTCCCCAAGTTAAAAACAGGTCACATTCCTAAAAGAGTCACTTCAATTGGCATTGCTCCATTGCTTGTGACCACAAACCCATTTGGGACACTTCGGACTGAAGTAGCTAGCCACAACCTTGTCATTCAACAGCTCAATAATGGGCTCATACTTCACGCACCGAGGCGCCTTGTACTGATTAATCGAAGCGCCTAAGCTTATCGCGTAGTCCATCAGCTTATCAAATGTCCCAAGTTCCACAATCCTTATCTCAAGAGGGCCAATGGACTTGTCTGAGGTCCGGCCCTGTCGATACACACTGTTAAGTGACTCTTCCACTGTGAGACAACAATCTTCAAAAACCGAAGGAGGGATTGGGGTTGACCCATTGACAGTAAGCTCCCAGAAAAGAACATAGTGGCCTGGGATTGTCGAAAGGTCAGCATAGCTAGTGTATTCTGCTAGAGTGGCATCGAATGGGTTCAAATGGTTCACGGCGTTAATGACTGCTGTTTGTAGCTCAACTTCGTCAGTCTTGTCTGAATCGATGCTCAGCGCGACGTTTTTCCTGCAAATGAAGGTGAATTGGGGTGCCTTGTTCTTGAATCCAGCCACTCTGAGCACATCACCAACTCTATACCTATATAGCCCTGCAATACCCAATTCATTTAAATTAAGCCCAATTTTTTTAGAAAAACCAATTATTTGTGAAATGTCCTAGGTATCTATTATTTTCCATCTTAATATAACACAGTGCTGCCAACACAACATTCTGTACAATTTTTTGGTTGTAACATTTTTGAGATATCTATTGTTTTAATATGTAATACAAGAATCAGAAACAAAATTCTGGAGATGGAGAATTACCAGCATAAGTTGTGACAACAAGCTCATACTCTTGGCCTAGCTTGACATCAACAAGATCCACAAGCTCTTTCTGTTCTTTCTCATTGAGGGTTTTGGGCGCGGCGACGGGATTGGAATTGACACCATTGTTTCTTTGAACAGGCAAGAACTCAAAATAGGCCATGGTTGGAATAAGGGTATAAGAGACATCACTAGGTTTGCAAAGAGGGTTGAGATTGACACCAAAGTAGCACTCAGAGGAGGCATACATTGTGCACACTAAGGGCAGCCCATTGCTATAGTAGTCAAGAGTTGGAATATATTGTGACATGGTGCCAGTCACAATCACATCCACATATTTTGTGTTAGGCCACAACCTAGTTATGATCCCTTTCCAAGACTGCTTCCCACATTCAGACCCGATAAAATCCGCCAGCTCCGGGTCGGGTTTGATGATCCGCATCACCGATTCCCTCACTGAAGGGTCGGTGATTTGGGGGTTAACAGACCCGGTTCGGATATCGTCACACAGAAGCTGCCAGTGCTTTTCTAGGAACCGGATCGCCCGGATGAATCCGGAAGCGAAGACCGCCCCGACCCGGAGGACTTCCTTGTTTTGGAAAAGGCCACAGAGCATTTGGGAGTACATGCTTTGGTAAGAGTCTGGGCAAAGAATGGTCTCATTTGGGCTAGTGTAGTTTGTGTAGGGGTCATATGGCCTGTTCTTGAAATGGGTGCTTTTGTAGTAACTGGTTAAAACAGGGCGAGCCACTAGGCCTCCAGGGGTTTTAGCCTCTGATTTTATGAACAAAAAATACATCCCTTTGCCTTTGTCTAGTCCAGGAACAAATTGGTTCATCACAGGCATTAAGAGGCTGTAAAGCAGTGACCTCCTCCCTAGCTCTTCCTCAATTGTTGGCATCAATTTCCTCTCTCCACCAGAAGTCCCAGAGCTACACACAAACACACAAGAGAAACCACTTAGCTAAGCAATCAACAAACAATCTGCAAATTTAAGGGCTATTCGCAAGTAGCTCGTAGCTCAGCTAGGGAAAGGAGCATTCAAACTTTACTCGGTAAACAAACCAAGCTCGAGCCATTTTTTTGGGTTAGCTTACAAAATCAGCTTTTCCCCAAAAATTCATTTCTCTATTACTAGTACTACTATTTAGCTCTTAGGGAAAAAAATATGGAAAATTACTGGTAACACTATTGTCACACACACAAAAAATGTGCTACTGTTCGATTTATGCGGATCCCATGTGCATCTTATCGGGTCCATGTGCATACGAATCCGAACACATTTACATATTGCTCCAAAAAAATTGATTCAATCCTTACAACAGCTAAAGGAAAAAAAGGTATCGATCACATTAAAAAAACCAGAAAAGGTAGATTATGATTCATATTTGGTAGTAACTTTCCAATTTTTTTCCTTGATCGAAATGAACCAAAAAAATATCCAAATCTGATCAGAGGTTAATTTTTTTTCTTCTACTAATAACTCTGAAAAAAAAAGGGTTTGTAAGTTGAAAGATCCACCAAAAAGGGAATCCAAAAAATCCCAAAAGATCCTTCACATTTCGAAAAAACTTCTCTAAATGGACAAACCTTGTTAAGAATTCAGAAATGGGCTGGGAGCAGAGGATAGGTGACTTGTCCCCATTAGCAATACGGTTGATTTCAGGCTGAATATCTTCATATTTGATAACAGGAACAAGTTTCTTGAACGTTTCTCGATCAATATCCTCACCCGAAACGCCGAGCCGGTTTAAGTACTCGACCCGGGCATTTCGGGTCAGGATTTCGGCCAGAACCCTGTTCTGGACTTGGTCTGCGTTGGCCGTGACATCTTCAATGAATTGAAGAGCCTTCTTATTTACACTATAGTCCCTGCCATTTTGCTTGGGAGCTTCAGGCATGGTTTCCAGAGAGAGAGAGAGAGAGAGAGAAGGGGGTAGAGAGAGAGTGGGAGTTTGTTAGAGAAGAGGACAGATGGGTGTGAGGGAGAGGTGGAGTGAGTGGAGATTTATATAGTGGGAATGGAAGGGGGGTTGTGGTCCACCCTTAAGCAGTGTTTGCTTTAAATAAAAGCACAAATGAGGAGACAAGAAAAGGGCATTACGGTAAAATTGGTTAGGGATTTTATTGTGGTATTTTTGTTGTCAATTTGGCAACATGCTTTTATGGCTAAAATAAAAATACTGCATCAAATCTCCGTGCTTCCAATAATTTTACTAGTATTTATTACTGGTTTGGTTTTCCTATTATTTTGGGTACTATTATGCCAACACTTCTTCTTCACTTTTTAGCTAATTAAAACTGAACATTGCCAAAAAGGCTGCATGCACGTTGCAGAGCCATTTAGTCCGAGGGTTAGTTCGGTTGGTTAGTGTGTTCAGGGTTACACAAGAAAATCAAATCGTCTAACCGGTCCAATTCGGATCTGAACCGGTCTATTTGGTTATGTTCTGCGGTTCATTGGTCTGATTATGATTCTAAAAAACTAATGAGACTGGTAATTATGGTTCAGTTACTTGGTTCTCAATTTAAGAACCATATGCATGTACAAAATTATGTATCTTGATTTGGTAAGTCAATATTTTTTTTGTTTCTTTTATGTCTATTTAGAGTAATAATCTATTTTCTTAAGAAGTTTATAATATATTACTACTAATACCAATTTCAATTCTTTTTTGTTCCACTTTAATTTCACGATTGTTACTCAAAGGAAAACTCAATTATCTTATTCTCTAATCTAGATCTTCTTTCTATTTTTTTTCTTCCTTTCCTATTTCTTTACAATATCTCTTGATCTCTTCCGACCTTAAAACTAGTATTTAATAGATTGCATTCTTAGTTGCACTCTCACGTAACTCTGGCTCATTTCTTTCTCTCTCTCTCTCTGGTTCATTTGTGGTCTCTCTTTAATGTTGCTGTTTAGTCTATGATTAATTGGGGGTTAAAAGTGTTGTGATAAAGTGTTTCTTAATCAGGTAGAATCAGAACCGAACCAAAATCGGTCAGGTCTTATGGTATGAATCTGGATAGGTTCGACATGTGTATTGGTTAGGTTTTGATTTTTTAATTTTCTAACCGGTCGGAATGGTCTGGTTATCGGGTTTCTAGTGCACCGGTCCAATCCAGACCGTGTGCACCCCTAAGTGTGTTTTCTCTTAAAATAATTGATCAGGATTCGATTATTGGGGTTAGATAGTAAGAGAGTAATTATTTGAGAATCTCATAGTTTCGATATTGATGGCCATCGCTCTAGTACGATAGATCGATGGGGTGCACTAGGATGTAAGACGAAATGCAACACGATAGAAGAGTTCGCTCCACTACATAAGATCCTCAAACCTACCACAACCATTATCTGCGGTCCATTTTTGTTCTCTTCCCTGCGGTACATCAAATATATGTATCTTTACCGATTAAATATATGTATCTTTACCGATTAACCAATTTCTAAACGTTGGGGTAGATCAATTCAAAAACTAAAACATTGGAGTAGATCCTAAAGAGATACCGCTTCCTCATGAATTTCTCTTGAATCGGGATCTTTTGGCTCAACTTTATTCCAATTTTGCCGAGGCAGCAACCCTATTTTTCATCTTGAATTGGTCAAAGTATGCTGGGTCTGCCTTTGACCAAACCGGAAAAAAAAAATAGTCGAAGTGCGCTTAAGTTGAATCGGACATTATGACTATCAATAAATTATGAAAATTGCAGAGCCGTTTCAATTAAACGCGCTTCACCAAATAGCTGTTAAGTCTTTTAACTTCTTTCAAGATTTTTTTTGAGAATATTTTGCTTTTCAAGTAGAACACGGACAATTACTATTGCGTGTATTGTGTGGGTCAAGCTTCTCTTTCATATCTCTCTCTTTGTTTCTTCTTCCAACTCATTTTTATGTTCTTATCTCGGATGACGGATCTACAATGATCCCAACTATTAGACTCGTATACAATAATACAATAAAAGATGTGTGTGTGTGTGGGGGGGGGGGGGGGGGGGGGGAATGTAAATATCATCATTTCTGATATTGATAAATAAATGAACTAACTTGTATTTTATTTAAAAAAATAAACGGTGAAGATAGTTTTAAGCGCCAACGGGCTTGTAGCCCAATGGCATTTCCTGCTCCTTCTCTTGTGGGAGTCCGGGGTTCAAGTCCCATTGTGGGCGTTTGGGATTCCAGGCTATGGAAAGTATGTGGATCCCTTGTTGTCTAATTTACTAATTACCGTCTAACACCCATTGATGTATATCGGCCCCTTGGCAAAAAAAAAAAGTTTTAAGCTTATGAGTTAGTGTATTAAAAACTTGTTACTTGTCCATGTATGTATCTAAACTAATGTTTAGATGTAGGTTTTGGATTTGAGCAAATGATTGAGAACTTGTAAGAGTAAGAATTAGTTCTTGCGAGTTGAGTAATTCATGATTTCGTTCTCACTTTAATCGGGGCCTAACAAGTGGACGACGAAATTGATTCTATAGGAAGTAATCAAGATGCTCATAAATTGGTCCAAACACTAACACTCTACAAAAGAGAAGATGTCTGAAATAGGGATATGGGAGAGATTGTTGGTAAAATTGTTGAAAAAATTTCAATTATGTTTGTTTAGAGAGAGTTTCAAGAGAAGGTAGAAAGATTAATATCATCTATTATCGTTTTGGACCCAAAAAAAAAAAAATGTTGCATGTCATAAATTAGGCATACCAATAATATTTTTCTGTTGGTGATCATAATTTATTAAATCATGTTATTTGATACGATCACACAATCATTAAGCATTAGGGGAATTCATGTGAAACCTAATTGTACCAATTATTAGTTTTTTTTCCCGCCATTCGATATACATCAGTGGGTTAGCGGAAGAGTTAGTGAATTAGTTCAGATGGGGTTTAGAAACTATCCATAGCCCTAAACCCTAAACGCCTCTGCCGAGGCTCGAATCCTGGTCTCGCTTGTTGGAGAACCAGGAGATAACTGCTTACAAGCCCTTGGTTGTACCAATTATTATTTAAAACACTAAAAATTACAGTTATATATGAGAGCTACAACACTTTCAAATGGTTTTTTTTTTTTTTAACCTGCTTTAACCGATCACATTGAAGATGTTATTCCCCTAACTTATCACATGGGTGAACAAATTCCTAATGAATATTGATAGTCAAGAGAAAGAAATATATGAATTGTAGAATTTTTTGTAAATGATCATATTAACATACCCTAGTGACACATTAAGTGTAGATTTTTTGAATGATGATATTAATGTTGAGATCTTGAACAGGAAGAGAATCATTCTTATTGAGGCGCAAGCAGTTTGGGCCCTTAACAAATCGGTAGGTATTTTTTACGATGGTGATGATAGGGAAGTGATTAGTAAAATTGCTCAAATGGAGGAAATCAATGAGGAGCGGTACAGAGCTGTTAGCTGACGAGGGAAGGAATCTGAATTAATGGGGTTTCTTTTTTCAGGTTAAGGTGGTGTTTTGGGATTTTTTGGTGCTCGTTTTAGCGTTTGCGCCTTTGCGGGAGCTGTAGTTGGGGTTTATGCTTTCAGGTGTAGATTGTTTTGTTTGTTTGGTTGTCTACTTGTCAGTCTTTAAATCTTTTGGGTCTCGAGAGACATATGATTGTCGTTGGGTGGGGTGCCAACCTTGTTGGGATGTCGTTTCTCGTTTTGATGCTTTTCTCTTATCCCGTTTAATCTTATATATATATCTTTCATATTTGATTAATAAATAAAAAATTTGCCATTCGGAAAAAAAAATGTTGATATCTTTTTGAAATTGTGAGTGATTTGCTAGTTATGGATTGTTGATTTTTTGTTTTAATGACAGATTCCAACTCTATGCATTGATATGAAGTACTCCCTCCGTCCCAATTTGTTGGGCTTGAGGGCCTGTTTCCTTTTTTGGAAAGCTAAAAAAATTCTCGATATCTTTTAATTTATAATACTTTTTATATTCAATATGAATCTTGTTTGATAGATCTCAATTAATTTTGTTAAACAAAGATTTCAAAATCATAAAAAACATTATAAATTATGAGATATAGACAATTTTTTGAGGCGTTCAAAAAGGTAAACAGGCCCAACAAATTGATGATCTAAATACGAATTTCTAATCAATTCTCTCCTTGGCTGAAGATTAATAGGTTGACTCTATAAACAAATTCGAATTGTTGATTTTTTGCTTTTGGATCTGATCTACCTTGGCGACGGAATTTTGGGCTCTCCGACGGCAACGTGACTATCATGGTAACGGTCACCAATTTAATTCAAATAATGACTATTCCACCACTGAGACGAGCAGATCTAGAGGTTCCAACACCAAAATTGTTTTTTTGCTGCCTTTTATTTTTGTTGTAATATTTTGTTTCAGTCCACCGAACGTTTAATTTGTTTTCTTTTAATATAACTCCTCGAAAAAAAAGGATTACCATCAGCAACAATTTTGTTAGTTGCCTCGCTATTTTCTGGAAAAAGAGAGATTTTGTATTAATTCCACTTGCTTTATGTTGAAAACTACTCCTACAAATAAAGTCATGTCAGTAATTGACTTCTTTTCTATAATGATGGTCGTTTCTATTGTCAACACCATTAGCATTCGTTTGCCCTAACTTTTCATTTTTCCATTAGGGTGTGCCACTAACTTGGCTTTTTTAGTTTTTTAACGTTTTTATGTGAGAGCTCGATATACACGTTGACTTTTTATGATTTTTTATGTGATGTATTGTGAGGGAATGATCTGTCTCGAAAAACGCAATAAGCTGGCTTGTGGCTTTCTGAATTAGTGGAACCGGGCCTTAACCTTTTTTTAGTTCATCACTATTTGTCCATTTTTTGATTTGTCTAGCTAGAAAATGATAACCAAAATTTGACTTATTTGTGTATCTTCTTAGGGCATCCTTATCTGCCTCACCAAAAAAAATACCAAATTTAACCTCAAAAACACATTTTATAAATTAGCAAGTCACTTTTCAAAAAATTCACAAAATCAGACTCTTTATTCTAACATCATCATATTAAACTATTACTATTTCTTTCTACTTCTACTCCCCAAAAGTAATAATAAAAAAAGTGAACAGTGCGTGAATCGTGCCTTGGTGAGTGAACAATGCCGCACTAAATTGTAGCAAAGTTAGAATTTTGCAAATTTGATGACTGGATTTGGTGCGCTTGATTTTTGGGGTTTTTTTGGAACTTGGCTTAACAAATTAGCCATCAGGGGGTTTGATGCCACTGATGGTGATGCTCTTACCTTTTTTAAACTAGGTCTGTAATTTACGAGGATTTAATTTTTCTGACCCCTCTCTCTTTATCTTAAACTTTAAGATGAGTTGGTGGTTAAGAATTTAATAGATCTACATGGTATCTGAGAGAGGCCTATTACACCCCACATTTTAAAAATTTACAGTCCACACCCCACGATGATAGACCAGTAAAAAGGCTGCATGATGATAGACCCAAAAAGAGGCTACACATGACAAACCATAAATGCGACTGCACGTGACTGGAGATGTTAAGGAAAATACAATCCCACATTGCTTCGGGATGGAATGGGTGATCACTTAATAACTTAAGGGACATTTCCATTCATTGCCAATTGATTTTGAGTTGGATGTTTTAACATGGTATCAGAGCTAGGCTTTTCGGAGGCTTTTCCCCTTTGTTTGTGCCATAGTTGCACCTTGTTTCATTGTGATCCGCATGTTCCGGATCCTTTGTTGACCTCTCCACGTGTGAGTCAGGGATCGCATCAAAACTAGTAGTATATGAGCCTGAGCAGGCTCTTCACTCATAACCAATTTGTTTTGAGTTGGAAATAAAGTTTCCACATGTTATCAGAGCAGCCAATAAATCCTGTGTTCGAACCTCACTGCCTACCCGTTTATTAAATATTTGCATGTGTTTAGCCCCCTTACTGAGGAGAGCTTGGTTACACGTGAGGGGCGTGTTGAAAATATAAATAATAAAGTTACTCCTCTCTCTAATAGCTTATAAATTTTAAGATGAGTTGGTGGTTAATAATCTAATTCTTGTGAATACGAATCCAAAAAAGTCAAATGGTTAAAACAAAATTTGAAAATTTTTGCCTGGAACAGAGATAAGTCAATTAAGAAATACACAGGTCCTAGCTTCTCTGCAGTCCAATGGCCTCATTTGGCAAAAAAATCACAATTTTTTTTTTTTGGTTTATTCGTTTTGTCTTTATTTAAAAAAGAATTTGCATTTTTTAGTTTTGCGTCAATTTTTTGTGGGTTATTGGTTCCTCTCGACAAGACGAATCTAACATGTATAAAATTATAGTGAAAATTAATATTTTTTTGAATAAAGCCAAAATTAAACCAACAAACCATGTATTTTTGGCTTTATTAAAAAAAAATTAGTTTTGACCATAATTTTATACTCTTTAGATTCGTCTTGTTGAGAGGAACCAATAAACCACAAAAATTTGACGCAAAACTAACATTTGCGAAAAAAATTTGAATGAAGACAAAATAAATAAACAAAAAAACTGTAGTCTCAACCAATCTAAATACCCAATGACCCAAAAATTTGTTAAAAATTTTGACCGTCAAAGTCTCTAAACAAATTTGAACCATGACAAACATTATGCAACGGCCGAAATTGCACGGATTGTTGTCTAGAATCTAAAACGAGACTGCGGGTGTTCCAAATCCAAAAAATAAGGATTTTTTTTTTCGGAATATCCAAAAAATCAGCTTAAACTTTAAAATGACCATTAATAGGTCAAAACTAAAATGGTACTACGGAGCACCGAATAATTTCTATTGCTTATGAAAGCATTGCCGGTAAACCAGCAGCGAGGTATTTCCGGTCACATGCGTGCTTGTAGCGTGGGTGTCCTCAACAAAACTGGCAGCTCGCTTCCCGTCGTCATTGTCTCTTTTACATGTCATTTCAATTCCTCGCGACGATTTTGCATTGATATGTCGTAGAAACGACATAGCTCAATTGACATGCATAAACGAACTGAACGAGCCGATTTAGTTAACTGTCCGAGCATGGGTTGAAAACAAGTTTTAGTACATTCAAATCTTGGCACGTTTTTTTAGACGTTCCCTTCTCAAACGAGCTTTAAGTGAGCCAATTACGAGTAGCTTTAACTTTTAAGAATCACTAGTTAAACGAGTCTGAGTAATAACTTATTCGAGTTTGGTTTAAAAATTTAATGACGGAACAAACTAATCTTAAACGAGCTTTTAATAAGTCAAGCTATGTGTTCAACATCGATTAAGTAGGGTGTTCGGGCTAAACATGAATTTAGAAATTACTCCTATAATGTTAGAATTAAAGAGTACTTTACGGTGTTCATTTGAACCCTTTTGGCCAAAATAAAGCCAGCAGTGTGTCGGTCACATGTGGCTAGAAGTATTTTTTCCCTCGATCCATATCTTTTTTATTTTTATTTGCCAGACTATTGGCTATTACTGTAGTATGTTAGTACTCCTATTAGTTAGATTACTACGAGGACCAATCTCCTATCCATAAGAGTCGAACCCTAAACCTCACGCGATAATGCAACGCTACACAATTATTGGACCAAACCCAAGGTTCTTCCTCGATATCTCGTGTGGTTAAAAGCGTTGGGTGGTTTTCGTTTTTCATTTTTCTTAGTTTTTTCTTATTCAACCTTTGGTTGGATTTTCCAACTCCTCCCCCGTCTCGATATACTCTTTGTCGGGTTTTCTTATATATTTAAAATTTGCCGGGGAAAAAAAAAATGATGAAAGATGGTTGACTTCAATTTGGAAGGATGTAAATAGCTAGGTTGTCAATTTGTCATGACGTTACAGTGATAAGATCAGTTTGCAGTTTTTTGCGTATGGATTAAGTACTTCCTTAACAACCATATTCAATTAATTTAATTCACACTTGAAATGGCCAAGCAACTAAAATGCCATGAATACATTATTTTGGCGAAACGTCAAATCAGTTGATATATATGAAAAAAATAACTTATGAAAAAACACCAAAAATATCGAAAAAAATAAAATACCGAAAATACCATATTTAAAATTTAGCTTTACTCTTTGGTACGGACCCCACCACCTCCATTAAAATGTTAGTAACATATATAGGATGACAACGTTGTTGTGCGTGTACTAGACGTTTCACTCACTAGAAAGGCATAAAATCCACAGAAATTAAAAGCATGTGTTAAATTAATAGAAAACATTATTGTGGTTTCAAATCTTAGTATGACTTTTGGTGGTTAATAATGCAGAAAGTCTTGCTGGATTTAGGTAAATAAGAAATGCAAAACTCTTAGTTCCTTTGGATTTTTGCGACCTAACTATTATAAAGTGACTCAACTAACTTACTCCTATATGGTAGTTTTTAGATTCGGGTACGAGTACGTGTCAAAATATCGGATTCATCTAATTCGACGAAGATGATATATCACGCGGTTTTTTTGAATCGTGATTTTGTATAACTGATTACTTGAATATTTGCGGTAGCTTTAATCGAACCCTAGTGGCAGGGTATGTATTCGATAAAATCGATCGGTGATATACATACGATTTCTAATTTATAATTACCTTTGGAAGTATCAAGTGTCCGACACAAATGCTGGTTCCTTTAGATAGCCCGGCCCTGAGATTCATGGGGATTTAGACGAACTTATGAGGGGAAAAAATATTCTTTTGGAGAACGAAAAGAGAGACTCTTGAAGTTGAACCGTGTACCTATTGGATTGGTAAACTAAGCATTTCTGCTGGGCTAGTTAGCTCATTCGCTATATAAGTATTAGATGTATCACATATCTGACTATACCTATATGAAGCCTAATTGTGTGCCAAAAAAAATTCGGGGGTTTAAGTCGACCGGCTTTTGCGCCTTAGCTCAGGGCGCATACATAGCAAAGGTCGGCAATCCCTTAATGACTTTGGAGTGAAGCTCTAAACTCAAACAAAAGCGGCATTCAGTTGAATTTGAGATAATTACATTAGAACTGAGCCTAACCTTTGGCCGAATCAGGATAGTACGTATTAAATAGACTGTTAACCGAAAAATCGCTCTATTTTCTCACGTGCTTAATTTTCTGTCTAGCCAAACAATACAAAGAAACGTTTTTTTTTCTTGGTGTCCTAGGCCAGCTTGCGAGTACTTCGGACTAATTCCCACCGCCGTTTCATATTCTTACGGGTGGGGAGTGAGGTGGCCCTAAGAGTCCGCAAGGAGAATCTAACCTGAGACCGTAGAAAGGAACAAACTCTTACGTCCCAGGCCAAGACCACGTGGCCAACCCCTCGGGATTCGAGTCATTTTTTATGAGATAAACACTTCTTAACAAGATATAATCTGGTGAAGAAATTGACAAAGCTGTGGCAACGTGTTGCTGAGACATGGACGTAATTGTTTCATTCACGAAAACAATTGCTGAATTTAAATAGCGCCAGTACATGAACTGAATTTCATTAAGTTAGACTTAAGAATATGCAATAGCCAGCAATTTTGGGTGGTGAAGCAACTGACGTCCTAGTCAGCAGGTATGCAATCACATAAAGTTGAATCCCTTTGTTGTCCACGAAAATTGACATTTGTATGTACAAAGATTGCGTGGATACCACATGAAAAATACTACCCTATTCACCAGGACTCACCGACGGACAGATGAGCTCGACCGATCACCCAACGTACCCACGTTTCAAATTTTTCTTATATAGTTTTGAACAATACAACACCCCTCGATCAAGAGTTTGGAAATATTATATTTTTAGAAATACTTTGATTGCACATATAGAAGAGTAAAAGTTTTAGTAGTACTATTCTTTCTATTCAAAATTAATATTGCCTTTTATAGGTTATAATTTTTTTTTTAAATTTCCGCCCACCCAACCTTGAAATTTTGCGTCCGTCCCTTCCTATTCGTGTGCAAAAATTGTACATTACTTCCATCTAACGATAAACCCTCCGAAGTCATAAGAAGGCAAACAAAATTAGGAGAAGCTCAATGCCTTATGTATGTCCTTGTTAATTAGAGCTGAATTTATGGAGAAAGCTAAATACTCAAAGGAAAAAAGTAATAAAATAAAATACATAGAACTTCTGAATTAACCTTTTAGTTTCTCCAATTCAACTTTTGCTCACAAGTTGAATATTATTATTGTTATTATTTTTTGTCATTCGATATACATCAGTGGGGGGTTAGCGGGGGAGTTAGTCCAGAAAGGGGTCTAGAAGCTATCTATAGCCCTAAATCCCTAACGCCTTTGTCGAGACTTGAACTCTGGTCTTGCTTGTGAGAGAACCATGAGATAACCGCTAGGTTACAAGCCATTGGTTAGTTGAATATTATTGAACATGTACTAAAAACTTATTAGTGACCAAAACGAGTCCAAAATCATCAACATAGACGTTCCGAAATTCAATTTTAACATTTTTTTGTTCCACTAACTTGGCTTATTGGTTTTTTTTTTTAACTTTTTAAATTTTTTGGGTTGATGTATAAGAGGAGAATGATCTATCATGTGAAACGTGAAATACCACAAAACTCCTTAGTGAAACGGGTTTGTTGGTATTCTTTGGCTAATGAACTACCCATCCAGATGTCACCCCCCGCATTGCCCCACGATCGGAAAATCATTCAATGTCTCAGGGGTAACACGTGGTGCCCCAACCCCTCTTCCGCAACATATTTTTATGGTTTTTGTTATAAAATTTGTGCAACTGATGCGAATGTGTGGCGGAAAGAAGGGTTGGGAGCCTAGGGCACCATGTATCACGTGTTGTTGCCCATGGGACACTAAAATAATCTCTCCCATTTCTTTTTGGCCCCACATAAGAGTATTATACTAGAGTACTAGTATTTTAGTGTACACTACCACGTGTAGCAAATCCAGATGCGTTGACCAGCGAACACGTGAGCGTGACCACCCCCGGTCTTCAGAGTTTGACTATCGGTAATCTGATCGGACGGCCGGGAAGCCGACAAGGCTTGCTGGTACAGAGAGAGTAAGGAGGGGAAGAAATTTGGGGGAATGCGGGTGCACCGAGGACAGGTAGGCCCGCGCCCAAATGGGCCGCGTAGTGCACTTTGCTTGCTGCTTCGCATGAGGGTTTCTTGGAAGGATTTTTAAAATTCCTACTGAAAATGGGTTTTTTAGGGGGAGAGAGAGAGAGAGAGAGAGAGAGAGATTTGTGGGAGACAGAGACAGTAAGCAAATCTTTGACCGTTGACTTCTCATTAATTTGGAGAAGAATTATTCTTTTTTTAAGCTGTAATGACATTCTCAAATGGAACCCGTGGGCCTGCTCTACGGGGTGCTCAACAGGTCATGCCAAGCACTGTCTGAGTCGTTCAAACACTTTTGAATGGTCTTGACTTGAGGATGGGTACATTACCGTTTAAAATATCCAAAACACTCTACGGTATCTATCCTCAAATCTGGACCGTCCAAAACACGTTTGGACGACTCCGATGGTGCTTGGTAGGGCCTGCCGAGCATCCCCGCACAGCATGCCCCCTGATTTCTCTCAAATCACATTTTTTTTTAAAAACCGAATATCCAGGTCAGATTTGGCACACTTCGACTACCTCTGGAGGCCTTAGAGGTAATGACTGGACATAATCCCTCGTGGCCCCAAGAGTTTGCTGACAAGATGAATGGAACCTGAGACCTTAGATGAGAGCAAACTTCTAAGTTCTAAGGCAAGACCATTTTGCCAAGGGGTTCATTCTCAAATCACACCTAATAGCTCTTCTGACTAGACACAGCGTTCCTATAGTGCTCAAGACACTATACCTCTGTACTGCTTCCGATCCGATCATCTATTTTGATATTGCACAGCTCGGACTTAATCCGAGTGAGGAATTGTTTAGATTTCTAAGAGCTAAATTAAATTCGAGCCGTTCAATATGAAATGGACGATTAAATCGGGGGCACTACAGTGGTGTAGTGCCTTGGACAGGAACCCCAATCCCTTGTGTCTTACAGCTCCCAATACCCCCAGTTTTTCTGCTATCCCCACTTTCTGTTATTCCATTTTTACCCCCCATCTTTGGACCTTAATATATAGATATTGGCTAGTGAATTGTGACAGCTTGGTCATTCGAAGAGAGAATTTTCCCTCTTTCAGGGGTTGATGTAGTATAATGGTTTGGAATGAATTTTGTACCTAAACTAGATTAATTAAATAACCACACAAATTAAAGTATGGGTTGGAGCTAAGCTAACTCTAGGAATTCCCGAACCCTATGGTTAAGACCTACTAATTAAGATTACGGATTACGTACGGAGCCTAATTACAACTGTTTTTACAGTATTATAGTAATTCATTTTTTCAACTCAAGATTCGAGTCATTCATTTTTTTAAATTAAATTGAAAGGAACAAATTTTTTTTTTTCGATCCTTCCGCATGGATGGGTGTTGAAACCAATGCAAGTTTAAACCTAGTACAGTACATTTTGTTAAACAAATTACCTAGTTAAGAATGTGAAACCGTTGCATAATCAGCACTTTTATTCGTGTATTGTTTGGTTGCTTTGCCACTACTAAGGTAGCAGAAGCTCAAACTCCAAAGGGTTGGTCTGCTGGTCATGGCTTGAGACTTATGAGTTTACTCCTTGACCCGGGGCTCAGTAATGAGGGTGTAGTGAGCCCTTTTGGACGTTTGATCGGCGGCCAACGGTCAAGATAATCTTACTTTTTAAAAAGGTCTTTTAACATTCAATTTAACCCTAATTTATATCTGACGGCCGAGGGGGCTTACTACACGCCCCCCGGATCCCTCTTAAAATCTCAAGTTCGAAATCTCTCAGGTGCTAACAATTCTTTCAGAGCCTGTCTATACAGAGCTTTAATCTGACTTTAAATGGTGTCCTTGTCAGTGGACAATAAGATTAATCACACATAATTAATAAAAATACGCATAAACTGACCTGAAAACCTGATTATCACAAAAAAGATTGCAGGAGCTTGCTAGCTAGCTTCAAGCATCAATGGGAAAGCAAAATTACACCTTTCCATTTTTTTGAATTGAGAAGTGAGAACAAATGTACCTGTAGACCACAAGGCCAGCTTGACATGTGAACTTCAACATGCATGGTCTGGTTTTACATGTACTACTTTTTATCTACTACTTTCATGCACATTTAGTTTATACATCTTCCGACAAGAATCAAAATTTGTGCCAATAGATGTTTTAGTCAGAAATTAAAATTTCCTCGCAATAGAGAATCGGACTCGCAAAACATCTTTAGTGAGAAAATTGTTTTCTTCAGCGAGGAGCATTGTTCTCCGCTGAAATTTCTTGTAGTGAATAATTGGCATTTTATAAGTCAAACAAGACCTTAGAAATTTGGCCTTACTGTCATGAAATCCTGGCTTCGTCTCAATCGGCATATATAAAATTGGAGGCATGTTGAGTGTGTATATTGGTGATGATTTTCCCAACTAAGGATTGGAACACATTCATCGAAAAAAGATCTTCCGGCACAATAACTTGCTAGTTGGTGAATTTTAAATTGAAAAAAAACTGTAGCCCAATGCATGGGGAGTGTAGGATATTATGGCTTAACAGCTGTTTTATTATATAAATTGACTTAAGAGACCAATAATGTGGTCCTTAATCCCTTGTTCCTTCCCAGGAAGACACAATGCCAGTTATAGGCATACAGAGATTTGATCTTACCCATAAAGCAAATCCTGCCCGAATCGTTAAGTCAGGATCATGCTTAATGTGGTAGGAATTAATACACGATTAAAAGAAGTACGCTAACCGAACTTAACTCCAAAAGTCTGTCTGTTTGACCGGATAAGAAAATGTTAGAACTTGTCGCTTATATGGAGAGGTACCGAGAAGTTCTAGTAAAGGCCAGATGCGAAGTGACTGAAGGGAGCAGAGCCATCGCGGATTCAGCTGGGTCATAAGGTTTGGGGGGTGCGGGAGGCGAAGCCCCCTGCAGTGTATGATGTATTTTAGGGTTAGAATAGAGTAGACGTTGAAAATACTCTTTTTTATAGTATAAAAATCCTAGCAGAGTTAATCAAATAACAGACTCACTCTTGCTCCCGTTGAGGTACCCAGTTTTGGGGAATCACGTAAAATTTTGCTGTCTTGTTCTTTATTGTTTTCGTATTTCATATTATATGCGTGTGATTATTTCTAGCGCTAACAGAAACTATGACCACAATCAGGGGGTTCGGTTAATTAATTTTGGCTTGCATATGGCATATTATCTCCCAAAGACAGATAGAATACCGCCGATCTCTTGTAATTTGAATGAACAATATATATATACGATTATATATTCCTTCAAGACAAACAAACAAACAAGCCCGAAAGTGTTTGTTAACAAAATTCAACTTGTTAGAGAATGTGTACTATTCATTCAATCACATGGGCAACTTCTTGTTTTGCAATTCAAAGGCTCATCTTTTGATGGTACAAGAGAGTGAGGACTATAATGGGATTTGCATGGTGTTTGGCTTTCATGAATTCTACCCACAGAAAAGAAGACTCAAACCCACAGTTCGTGCATGTAATGATCATAGACTCTATGCTTTATTGCTTTGTCATTTCAGCAGCCCTATGTGAACCCAAAAGAGACTTAACCTATTAGGAGACCAAAGTTACTTTTGTCCCTTAACTCTATTGGTTGGGGCAAGGAGATGCCCCTTGAATTTCTATGCTTTATCTTTTGCTCATACCTTTATTCCTTTCACATTGTGAGCTCCAAATTTTTACAAGTAATGTTTCATATTCTTCCGTCCCACAAAGAATGTCAAAAATTACTATTCACACATCTCATAAATTTTTTGAATTTTTGTTGATAAAATCAAAAGAAATTTTATTAACTCATAACACGAAGTACAAAGTTAGAAGGATCTTGAGTACATTGGTCTGACCAACCAAAACCCTCATCTCCTAACCACATGGAGGAACTGATTTTGGCCCAACAAGTTAAGCCCAAACTAGAAGGAAAAAAACCCTAATGGCCCTAAATTAACAGCCCACCCAAAAACATATAAAACCCTAATCCTAAAACAACCACCCCCCACCCAAACAGCCTCATCACGCCGCCACCCATCTTCGCCGGACCAAAGCATTCCAACCGACACCGAAAACAGGAGCAGCAAAACACCCCATCATCGCAGCATTGCTGACTAGCCCACATGCATCGCACCTCCACTAATAGGAGCACCAAACGATCACCGATGACCACAAAGCGGCCACACACCCGGGATACCTCCTGAAGACCTCGACGGGATTGAACAAATAGAACTGCTGCCACAAACAAGCCTAGCCCCCCAACCACCACAAAATCACATCAAACATCAAACCGACAAATCGTGCAAGGACAAAATGTCGCCACCGCAGCCAAGGAGAGCAAAGAGGATTCGCCGCCGCCCATTGACCACAATACCCACTGCCAGGCGCTACATCACTGCTAGCCATTAGGCCAAGAACCGTTGTCAACCAGCAAAGATGGCCGGCGTGGGAGAGGTTACCAAAACTGACAAGCCATTAGGCAAAACATGGGGATGAATGAGATGGACATGCCGAGATCGGGGGAAGGAGAGGTGATGGAGGAGAAACAAGGAGGAAGAGGGAGGGGGG